>APFE030000493.1:563146-590696 GCA_000404065.3 Pinus taeda
TTCGCACATGTTTTTTGGACGCGATGGTTTTCGGTCCATGGTATTGGATGTGATGGTTTTTTGGTCCATGGTATTGGACGTGATGGTTTTTCGGTCCATGGTATCGGATGCTTCGGCATGTATAAATATGTATTGTAACATTGAAAGGAATATAATGAAAAATCAAGCTGGTAGTCCCGGTTTTGGGATCCAAGGGAAAGTATCTGTGCATATGTGTTTTTATGTGTTATGCTCTCACATTGTTTATTTTTCTATGATTTAGAATTCGTATGCAGGTAATTTCTGTACGGGGTTAAAACATACACTTCCTTCAGCCTAAGGTCGATCTAAGCCCTAAACCCTCTTTTTCAGATTCTCCCATACAAGATTTCTGTTGTGGTAGACCAAACATGTGAAGATGATAATTTTAATTGGAACTTTTGTTTTCCAAAATGCATATAAAATTTGGTGCTCCCCCTGTCTAGTGACCAAATGGGAAAGGGTAGAGTGTGTGTTAGCTACAATGATGTTATCAGGTGCCATCTTTCTGGACCATATGATTCTACCCTAAGTTCCTGTATGACAGATGCCAAGGTGCTTCATTGCAAAAATTGGTTGATCCACTCTAGTTCCATTTGTCCAAAAAAACCCAGCTCCTGTGCTTTTTTCCACATAGGAAGTGGTCCTTGCCATCCATTTTATGACTTGTCCCCAGAATTATATGTTGCGTCCATTAAGGTTTTGAATAATACTCTAAGAGATAGAGAATTCATTTCCAGCACCCAACATTGGGTCAACACCGTAAGGATGCGATTGCCCGATTGAAACTTCCACGCAAAATGGTGGATAAATATTTTTTCAATTTTCAGAAAACTAAGCCAAATAGTCGATCCCTGTTTGATGCCAATGGTGCCATTCCTATACCAAAAATTGGAATCTTTACCCTTAAGATACTTGTGTTGTATAATCTTGCTCCATGTGCCAAATCCAAATAAGCCCCTCCAAAGGGATTTTATCAGCAGTGATCCGCCAAAATGACGAAGGTCCATGATTCCCCATCCACCCATGCCCTTAGGGAAAGTGATGTTGGACAATTTGTTCAAGTGGTATTTGTTCCCTTTGTGGCTTCCCCCCCAGATAAAGTTAGTCATCAAGCGGTTTAGATAGTTTATGATGGATGCAGGAATGTGAAATAGGTGAGCCCAATAAACCCCCATCTGAATTAAGACAGCTTGGGTGAGAATAACCCGCCCCCTTAGTGATAGGCATCTAAACTCCCACCCAGAGATCTTTTTGAAGAAACGATCAGATAGCCATTTCCAATCAGCAATTCTGTAGCAGGACGGTTTGATATGATATCCAAGATATTTCAAACCATTTTGTATTGGTATTTCCTCAATACCAAATAAACCTTTGATATATGAAGTAGTCTCCAAGTCAGATTGTCTATGATATAAGACAGATTTGTTAACATTCATATGCAAGCCAGAAGCATTAGCAAATCTACTGAAAATGTGAAAGAGGCATAACCAAGAAAATCGACAGAGCATACCCATGATGAGAATATCCTCGACAAAGAGATTATGAGAAATGTTGATGTTATTTCTCATCTTCAGTGGCTGAAATTGGCCCTCCAAAACTGCTTTTTAATCTGCAAACTTAAACTATCCATCACTAGGATGAATAGAAGTGGGGAGAGTGAGCATCTCTATCGAAGACGCCTACCAGCACAGAAAAATTTTGTTGGATACACATTTAAGATAACAGCATAGTTGACATTATCCACACAAGCCATAATCCAATCAACACATCTAGGCTGCTTTCTGATCTTGTTGAGGATAAGCCAGAGAAAGCCCCAATCCAAGCAGTCATATGCCTTCTCGAGGTCAATCTGTAAGATAACAACATCTAGATGCCTGGTGTGAATCGAGTGCATGCATTCCTGTGTATTTGCAACAGCATCATGGATAAGCCTATCTGGGAGAAATCATGTTGTTCAGGAGTGATATAGCGAGAAAGAGTTTTGTGCATGCGACGGGCAATGGTCTTTGATATAACTTTGTATATGACGTTGTAGAGAGAAATAGGCATGTAGTTAGAGAAGCCCCTTGTAGTGTTGTTTTTAGGTATGAGGGCGATATATGTAGAGATGATATGTTGGTGAATAAAGCCCGAGGTCCTTGATTCTTCCACCATTCCCAGAAGATCTCCTTTGAAGAGCTCAAAAAAGTGGGTGAAAAGTTCAATCGTCCATCCATCAGGACTAGGGCTTTTGTCACTCTTAAATGATTTGAAAAAACCTAATAATTCATCTTCACTGACTTCCTTATAGAAATCATCATTTTTCTCTGCATCATACATAATTGGATAAGGATCAGTCCCCCAAACTAGGTTCTCAGCAGTGATATTTTCATTATTTCCATATGCCTTTTGAAAGTATTGTATAATAGCGTTGTTAATCCCTTCTTGTGACCGGTGAATATGTTCATCAGCATCAATAGTCTCCCATATGGAGGTTATATTGCGATGATGATTTGCATATCGGTGGGAAAATTTGGTGTGCGATCACCTTCACTCAACCATATCGCCCTGCTTTTCAATCTACATGAGGATTCCTCAATAGAAAGGAGATTCTTCTTCCTGATTTCTAGGGAGTGAATACGGGGTCGAATATCAGCAGAAAGATCGTGGTTGGACATCAAGGGCAGAATGGAATCCAATTCACTTTGTATATCAATGAGCTCCTTTCTATTTTCCCTGATCTTCTGTTTCTACTAGTGTTTGACATTCTCCCGAAAGGAGTTGAGTTTATCAAGAATGTTAACAATGGGGGAAGTGCCCATTACACAAATTTTACCCCAAGTTTCCGTCACAGGTTTGTTAAAATTAGGATCCTCCAACATGGATCTATTGAATTTGAAAGGGATGCCCATGCGAATATCCATTTTCCTCCATTGTAGAGTGATAGGTCTATGATCAGATATATGATTGTTGATGATGTTAGCACGAACGTCCTGATCTACATGGATATTAGTGGTCAATTCCACTTGGACCCCCACCATTGTTTCTTTCAGTTTCCGTAATTGTATCACAATTTACTATTTTTAGTAGTTTTTCGGGTCCTAAACTTCCGGAGTCATTTTGAGGCCCTAAACCCCTAAAGGATGTTTTTTTGGAAATCTACCGCTAGCAATTTTTTGTCTAAAATCATATTTTACGTCACAGTGCTCGGAGAGATATTTCTAACGGGTTATCATGCACGTCAAACAGAGATAATATGACCAAGTCGTGACCCCAGGAAGTTGGTTGTCCAACTCACCCCAACGTGGCCCATAAACTATTGGTGTTACATCTCCTCAGGTTAGGGTTTTGGTTTTTTAGGGTTTTCTCTTATTGTTCAATAGTAAAAAGGCCCTTGAGCCTCATTGTAACATAGTTTAGAGGCATGTAGACGCCACATATCTTCTCAGAGATAAGGTACCATCGCCTTAGCTAGTTTATTTCCATTTCTCTTTGTAAGCATATTTCAGTATTTTACATTACTGAAATGAAGTATTATTTCTACTGCATCTCTATAATTATGGTTATTTATGTACTTTATTGTGTTCCTGTTTAAATTCGGATCACATCCCCCAGACGACCCATCAATTCTTCATGGATAAGAAAATGATCCAATCCCTTAACAACATATGTTGTCCCAGTACGACCATTGTCCCATGTGGGGCAAATTTTTGTAGGGAAAATATCCACAAAGTTATGTGAAAGAACAACATCTTGTATCTTCCCAACTAGGGGGCTCTATTTTCCTACAGCAGCCCCAAACTTCATCCAGACTGATAATGCAATTTAGGTCCCCAGTGATGATGAGAGAATCCAGATCCATCATCCCAGAAGATAAAAAATGATCCCAAAGGATGCATTTATCTTTGTATGGTACATATATGTTGAGGATGTGCACACAGACATGAAGGGCATGAATGTTGCCTTCCAGCAATATACCTGCAAAACACTTATAGGCCTTTAGATTGATCCATGTAGGGTTCCATAATGCCACCAATCCACCAGAGAGACCCATAGCAGTAGTAGTAGTTATGTACTAGTTTGGAAACATTTTCTGAAAATATTGAACAGTGTGTGGAACATTATGCATGGCTTTTGAATGAGGATAATGAAAGGATGCAAAGAGGATAAAAGATGTTTGAGAGCTAAGTATTTAGGGGCAGCCCCTAGACCTCAGATATTAAGGGATATAATGCACGTCATGGAAGGTCTTTTTTGGACAGTCGTGCTCTAAGGGCCGTGAGGGGGAGATGTCAGCAATAGGAAAATCAACTAGAAAATGATGCATGGGGGAGGAAAATGGGTTTGACTTGAGGTGTCCCCGAAAATGACTGCTACCTCAGTTTTGTTTCCGTCGGACAGTAATGTTACTTGTGGAGGTAGGGTTGATGTGGGGAGAGGTAGGACCCCCAGGCTTATGGATAGTGAGAGTATGAAGATCTAAAGACTTTCTTTGTAATAAGAAGTCTAGGTCACTCTTGATAGAATTTGTAGGCGAGGCAGTAGGCGAATTTGGGGGAGTAATGCTACGACAAGGACCTTTGTCCTTGGACTGACGACGAAGTGGTATTGGGGGGGCTAGATATGAGATGTGTTAGGTGGAAGGAAAGTTGTGATAGTGTGGAGCCGAAAAAGGGGCAGGAATATCCTGACAGGGAGTCGGTTCCGGTGGCGGTTGACATATGAATGGGGGAGGAATGTCAGATAGTGGAAAATCTGATTTTGGAGAGTCACTCGGGGAAGACGGAATTGAGATAGGTGATGAAACAATAGAACCAAATGGATGTGGATGATTAGAGTTTTTGTCTTGTGGCATACCTAGATGCTGTGAATGTTGCTTATGTGGCATAGCCCGGTGACCATTATGGCTTGGTTGACTCAAGTCAGAGCGAGACATCGTGGCACCATTGTAACATCTCCTACCACGAAGGAAACCACTTGATTGAAGAGGTCACTGAACCCATAGATGACTTTTCCTGTGACAGAAGGAACATCGGAAGGAAACCCCCCAATAGTCTAGCTTTTGTTGAAGATAGGTGTTGCCTTAGTGAAGTTCAATGTGGTCAAGAAACCCTCCACGATAATTTTTCTCGATGAGAACCCAGGAAACTCTCTTGTCCTATGCCCCCAGACAATGTGGGTCAACATATATAAATTTTCCAATGGCATTGCCAATATCAGTTAGAGATTGTTTGGTCCATAATTCCACTGGTAGGCTAGGAAATTTAACCCAAACTAGTTTTTTTGTAGGTGTATTGTGTAGAGGGTTATACCCTATGTACCATTTATGAAGGGCGAGGAAGCTTTTTCCATGAATCCACGATATGGTTTTGATTTTCTCCAAGTCCTTCTGACTGAGAAAATGAAAGTTGTACCAGTCTTTCAACAGCCTCACAATGGTTGGCAAGTACTTCAGCATAGTTTTCCAGTTCTTATCAATCCATTTTTGCATCTCAGAGTCCTCCATATTCAAGAAAGACCATATGTCAATGATTGCTCATTTCTAGAGACTATTAATACGATCCACCACAGTAGCATTATCTAAAGCCAGAGTCAGAGGTGGTGGAGAGGTTTTAATAAAATGATGTTTAGATCGTCATTGATGTAGTGCATGCCCGCCACCCTGCGGCACATGAGGCACTTGGGTGACATTTGGCACCCTGTCGTCCCCGAGAATGGTACGCCGTGCATTAAGGGAACATGGGCTACTATGGTGGACGTGGTCAGAAAAACCAATATGCAGTGATTTAGCATCCATGGTGGCACGGATAAGAGTCGTGTTGGCAGACAAGTCGGAATCGTTGTCTGCCATGGGATGGAAATTTGAGGGAAGGGTGGCAAAAAGGTCTCAATCACCTGACAAAGTATTAAAGGTAGAAAAGAAAGGCAGGTATGTCAGACACGAAATTAAGCCCGTCGAGCTTTAGGATCACCAAATCCACAAATACGAGGTGATAGTGAGCATGTGAGGAATAAAATATCGTGTACTGGGAGGTCGGATGCAATCAGATGGACGATCCAAAATGAGAAGGAGATAGGTTACTGATAGAAGGAATAAACCCCATATTTGGAATGATGTGAAGTTAATGATCACATGAAAAAGCGTCTGGATGATGCGCTGTCATAAAACAAAGAGGTTTCAGTGTATAAGAGTGCCACCCACTGGTCGGGAAATTTAAACAATCACTCAGAAGTTATAAACTGGCAGACGGAAAATAGAATCTAGAGAAATAGTCGGTAACACTGAAGATGACGAGCTATGAAAAAAAAACAGACAAGGAGGAAATCTCACCCAAGCATCAAGTGAATATTCATTCAAGCAGTGGTATCAAAAGCCAAATAAACGAAATAAGAGAGTATTCCACTAGAGATATGGGCCAACAAAACTGGAAATTTGGGAGTAAAGCACAAAGTGTATAAAAACATACAAAGAAACCAAAGTATGGATTTACAAACCTATATCACATCAGCAGCAGTAGCACCCCATGCAATTGACCGAGAGATTGCATAACCGAAACCCAAACTGCTTGCAAGGTCTAGTACTTACAATGTGGTTTGATAATTGGGGCCATGATGGATTTTGAGAATTAAAATGAGAGGTGGTAAACCAACCACAAGATAATGCAGAATAATAGTCTTGGATAGCTTCAAAAACCCATGACATAAGGTAGTGATGAGAAGGCTTCAAAATGGAGGAAAATAAAGGGGAATAGGTTTGGAAATAATGGCAATGATAGTAATTATCACCCTATGGATAAAGCTGAGTCTATGAAATTTATCAGAGCTAAAAAAAACACAAGTTGAGCTATTTACATTAACCCAGTAAGGAGGAACATTAACCCAATAAGCAAAAAGACACTAGTGAAACCATCTAGATATATTTACCACATAAAAGTGCATTTATAGAGTGGTTGAGGCATACCTGGTTGGTATATCGAGTTCTCTTCTAGTCGCAATGCCATTCACAGGAGGAAATTGTCAATATAGGTCCACCCGAGAAGTCCACATAGAAAACTAAATTTAGTGGTAAAAACAACCCAGCAAAGAAAAATTTTACTGCTTATCCAGCGAAAAACAATATAGCCACAAAAACACCATCTAGTGAGGAGACTAGTTAAACCAGTTAAAATTTTAACCAGTAAATTATGGAGAAAAAACAATTCAATCCTCGTAGAGGACGCTGTAAGCCCAATGACCAAGCATGGATAGGCTCCGTTCAAACTGAATGTTGTTGTACGTTAAATGGTAAGTTGGTGTATGATGTTTGTCAATCATTACCTCAGTGCAAGATCACACTGTTGTAGCCTTGCAGAAAATCAAACGTAGTTTGAGTTTAGACATGCAGCTTTGCCTTCTCACGGGGATTGAAGTGTCTAATTGGAATTTGCGAGCAGGCATGGATGCCCAACAAACCAACCTGACACTTAAGGTTTCTCAGTTCATTTCTGCATAATTCCAAGTAAGACCTCCCAATTTAATTCCAAGTAAGACCTCCCAATTTACTTCATCTCTTTCATTGTATGATAAAGAATGATAAAATTGTTTAGTGTTAATTAATTTTTATTATATATTGTATGATAAAATTGTTTAATGCTAATTATTTTTTATTATATGTTGATAAATTTTAATAAACTTCCATATACCAGTTTAAACACCCATTTAATTTTTCCATGAATTATTCCTCAATGTAAATAAATTAACCAATCTGCATTGAAATTTAAGTGTGATGTGATGTGATTACCATGTAAAATTTAGTCAAACAAATTAAAACAAATTAACTCATACTGAAAGAAAAACAAGAGATTATTAAAAATGTAATTAACTCATACTGAGAGAAAAACAAGAGATTATTAAAAATATGTTGTAAACCAAATTCATTGATAACAAACAAATTAAAAATAACATTATGTGTTGTAAACCAAATCCATTAACTACAAACAGATTTAAAATAACATTGAGCACTACACTACATCTCTATATTGAGGGCTGCACTACATTTCTATATAATGGCCCTACATTTCTATATTATGGGCCATTCGATATTCAACCAATATTTCATAAAATTATAGCAGTTGTGGGTGATCTTATAACTAGAATGAGGATCTCAGACATTTTTCTCCAGTATACTTTGAAAAACAAAAGTCGCGAAAAGAGTAAATAATTATTTCACTACATAAAAGGGATCATGGAAGGGAATAAACTGAGGGGTGCCGTTGAAGTAAGAGAGATGGGGTACCCAAATATTTTAAAGGCCGGGGATGTTTAATGAATTTGTATAGTGATAAAATAACGAGGGGAAAGAGCTTTAAATGGAAGTCGGGAAATTGGAAGTTAATGAAGGGGGCTAATTTGCGAGAGAATTGGTGAAAGGTTAGTGGTTAACGTGAAGGGGAGTGGCTTTTTTTTGCGGTATTTTCCGCCTGTCATTATCGGAATTCAAATAAATAAAGGCTTTGAATGTATCTTGCGAACTGTTGAGGCAGTATTCGTTAGATTTTTCTGTATGTTTAGATTAGAATAGTATTAATTATAGTGATGTGTGGTTTGACGGTAAGTGATATGGGCGAAGATTGGGCAGACCAAAGTTCAAATCTCATTGAGTACAATGACCTGCTGTGGTGGTGGCTAGAGGGGCGGATTCCCCTTTCCCGTGAGTCTGCTCTTGCTAAAAAATCTTGGGAACTTAGTATACCCGACTTGTAGGTGGTTGGTTATGCTCTTAGTGTTATAATAAAATCTATGAGGTTTGATTCTAAGTCTCCCCTAGATTAACCCTAACAGTTACAAATTCACCATATGGTTCAAAAATCATCTATGAGGTTTGATTCTAAGTCTCCCCTAGATTAACCCTAACAGTTACAAATTCACCATATGGTTCAAAAAATAGTATTTAGTAAACGGTTTAGAAAACAAAACAACAGCCTTTCCTTAACGCTTATTGCACACTGACTCCTCTTTAACTCTCCCTCGCTGTCGGCCTGAATCTCGGTCTGCCACTACATTGCTCTGTATGCTTAGATTAAAATAGTATTAAGTAAACGGGTTAGAAAACAAAACAACAGCCTTCTGTTAATGCTTATTGCACCCTGACTCTTGTTTAACTCTCTTGCTGTCGGCCTGAATCTCGGTCTGCCACTACGATAATGTAATTTTTTTAATATGTAACACCAAAAAAATTGACAGTTATAAATTCACTGAAAACGTAAATTGACAGGCATGGAAAACAAACACCGGTCTCCAGATGATTTTCATGTGAGAGGCAAAAAAAATTTTGAAATTCCAAGCCTGGCTACGAGGCTGCTACGAGCCTTGTACCACGCTGCTTCGAGGCTACCACGGTGCGATGTCTACGAGGCTTCCAGGCTCCTTCATGACGTCCACTCTCGGGCACAATATAAATGAACGTCCGAATGCCATCTCTGGACAAGCTATAATTAACACCTGACAGTCGGTCTTGAGGAAATGCTATCATCAGCTAGAGATACTGTATCTGTTACAGAAATGATTGGCGACAGAACATCATCAACTGTTCTAGATGTGATGCCTAGATTCGAACCACGGAATGTTAATGGGGCACTTCCCGACAAGAAAATTACTTTGTTTGCTCTTAGGCTTTGCCATTCTGGAGAATTTAGCCAGCTACCTCGGCAACCTGACCTTCATCTGGGCTACTGTCGTCCTCCTAGGAGGCTTCGCATCAACTTTGGAAAAGGTGTACTTCAGGTCTGTCACCATAATATTATTGACTGAAGGTGCTTGCATCTTCATCCGAAGCCAAGAAGTATTTATTTCAGAACGTATTTGATGGAAACTGAAAAAGTATTTATTTCAGAACGTATTTGACGGAAAGTGAAAAAGTATCCACGTCAGGTTTGAAGTGTGGTATATCTCTATAACTAGTCAAAAAGACGTCTAATTTCACATAAAAAAGATGTCTAATTCCACAGGTAAAACTTAAAAATCTATAATACCTCTGCTACATAGGAATCGAGTCTTGAGACCAGTACACAAGTGACGACATAGTTTGAACTTCTATTTAAATGCTCGACTCTCCCACTGCCTATTACCTTAGTACTTGCTATTAATGGACGTAACTCTCGATCTACCATTTGCGGTTCCACCCATATAAATTATATGCAAATTAATACGAATGATATGCAAATTTAATCTATGAGAGTGGTGCACACTGCAAATTGCAATCTTACACTTTCTTTCAGTGTACCTATTCCATGATCCATATTCGTGAATTGGGCTAAATGTTGTTGTATTTTTTCAACAAGAAAAACACAGGATATTATATTATCAGATAAAACAATATGACAATTTACATTAGTGTATGTGATCAGAGATCTTCCAACTCCAATAGTAAGGGCACATGGCGTAATCTAAATCACATGCCAACTGCCCATAAAAGATGATCATAGCGACTAAGAGACACACTATATTCAAAAGTTCTGAGCCACCTTATTCAGGTTCCTTCCAATATGTTAGATTTTGGAGCCGTCGTGGAGCTGCCATAGAAGTTCAATCCTTTCCAGCCATCCTTGTAGCATGGAATTATTTATGGAGTCCTTCCCCAAGACCTGATCAATGATAACCATTGAATCTCCATAAATATGTAAATTGGGATTATCAAGGAATTTGTTGAACCATAAGAGTCCCCATAGTGTTAAAGTTTTTTCCTTGGTGTTGGTGCCGCAACCTCCATTCCAATAGACCCTGTAAGACAAATCAGCAGACATAGCAATCCAAAAACCACATGCATAAGAATTCCTTTGCGCCACCCCATCAAAAAACCCCATCGGATACAGGAACTATATATTGATTTTCTTGTGTGCTCTATTATTAGTGCATGGGGATGGAGTAGAATATATAGAGAGATTAGTGTTGATTCTTTCAAAAACTGAATAGAAATCATAAAGAGAATTTTGGAAAATCTACCTATTTTGCCAATTCCAGATTGCCCAAAAGAGGAAAAGTGGGATGGTTCTCTAGGAATATTTTTGTGCACTCCACCATTTTAGAGAGTCCCTAATGCAATTATGGTGAATGTACGAGAAGCCAATGAGGGAAGATATCTTTTTCCATACCTGAAAAGGATACTAGCAATGAAGAAAAATGTGATTGTTGTTTTCGGCATCACTTTTGCAAATAATGCACATCCCTGGACTGTGTCATTGCCTTTTGTTAGTGTCAGCCTTTGAAGCCTTCCATCAATGATCAAATATGTTCTTACAAAGTGGTCTTAGGGTGTCAAAGTCAAATTTTGTCATTTCAGTGAGTCTTCAAGTAAAATTTGGTTACTAGGTATTAGGTCTAGGGTTGCTTTCACTCCTTCCAAATTTTTCCAAGTGTCGATCCATGTCACCATTCCCCTGAGTGTGCCATCATTCAAAAAGTTTTCATCATCATTTCAAGTTCCAATGGATCATTTTAAACCTTGTTGGTGCTTCAGTTGTACTTAGGTAAGACCCATTTCCCTCTCCTAGGGTTTTGAAGGTAACTTTTCTTGGATGGTCAAATAATCAACAAAACTTGTATCTTGATGCTCATACACCTTCCCCTATCCTTAATATACCTTCTTAAACGCTTCCCATCACTCATATCCCTCAAATTCATCATTTTCCCACAAACCCTAGTTTATTGTTACAATTTGACATTGCTAGGTTAAGCCTGTGTTTTGCCCTTTTGGACCCCTTTCCCTCACTCAATCTTTGAAATTCCACTTTCCCCTCACTCTGCATTTAAGCAACCTTATTCTGCACATTTTCACCAGTCTTGGGAGATTTGACTTTTGATAGGGAAAATGAAGCCCAAATTGAAAAATTCAAGATGTTCTGGAAAGTAGACTTAACAAGATTTCCAACGAGCTATCACTTGCCCAATTTTGACATCAAGAAGGCAGTCAAAACTTGCCTTGAATTTTGTATTGTGCATAGGAACAGTGGCACTACGCATCAGGAGGTTAGTGTTGCACATTGGGCGGGTGCTACACATCAGAGAAGTTTTCCCTTTAGAAATTTGAATTGGTGCTGCACATTGGGTTGGCACTGTGCATTGGGTTGGTGGTGCTGCGCATTGGGCTGTGAAGCTTCCAAACCCTTAAAACTCATCTTCACTCATTGCCACTGTTTCATTCACCTCTGTTCAAGTAAGTATACCCTCTCCTCTAGTTCAAGCTAGGGTTTTCATGCATGTTTAATGGTTTATACCTCCTAAATATAAAACATTTATTTGTCCCTAAAACTA
The DNA here is from genome assembly GCA_000404065.3 of Pinus taeda. Lineage (NCBI taxonomy): Eukaryota > Viridiplantae > Streptophyta > Pinopsida > Pinales > Pinaceae > Pinus > Pinus taeda. The sequence continues at coordinate 575,435 of APFE030000493.1, forward strand.
CCTGATACACTACAAATTACAGTTGTTTATTCCCTATTCCCTAATTTCATTTGCCCAAAACCTATGTCCTAAACCCCATCCTTCCTAACTCCTTTTCCCTTCTCCTATCTCCCAAACCCTACCCTTCACATATCAAACCCTACCATACTCCCAAACTCTATCACTATTCCCAAACCCTATCATTACTCCCAAACCCTACATCATTCATTAACCTTAATTATTCCCCACATCCCTTTCCCATTCTTGTTCACCCTCACCTACTTTCCTTTCTAAATCTCTTCATACTCCTCTCAGTCATCACAAGGGAAACAACTATAAAGTATGGAAAGGGATAGTGAGTATGACTATGAGAGAGAAACCCTTAGTGACAGTTCCATGGAGAGACTTAAAGAGCAAAAAGGAGCATGATAAGCTAAAGATCTTGGTTGAGGCTTCACTAGCCCAACAAATCAATCAATGAGGGACCCTTGAGCCAAATCTGGGCAAGTTTTGAGAAATATTTGTCATTTTCAATTTTTTCAATTTTACAACACAGGAAATTTTGGCTGGTGGCACTGTGCATTGAATTGGTGCATCCTTTTTGCCAAATGGCTTGTAGTTTTGGATTCAGCATGAAAATACAACCAAATCTAGAAAATTTCATCAAATTTGGAGGACATCTCCGCCACCAAAAGGGCAAAGAACATTCAAAAAATGCCCTCTCTGCCACTTTTTGGACCCACAAGAAGCAGTCTTGGGATAATCAACTTTTGGAGGGTGAAAGCAACTTCAAATCAGAAAATTCAAAGTGTTCCAAAAACTACACAGGCAGAGCTTTCCAACAAGCCATCTTAGGTCTGATTTGGATGCATTTAAGGCCTCAAAACGTAGCCTTAAAGCAGCATTGTGCATCAGGATCAAGGCGCTACGCATCAATCAAATTTTTGCCAATTTTGCCTAAAACTCAAAATTTTGCCCAGTTTCTTCAGTGGTTGACTTTTCTTCTTTTCTTGGTAAATGTATGCATGGTAAATGATGTACTTCATGTAAGTATTGATGAAATCACCTCATAGGGTAGATACATCAAGTTCCAAGTGGTTTTGAATTGTAATGAATTGGTTTTCTAAGTTTTAGAGGCAAGCTGTTCCACTGCCTATTTTCTTGTTCCTAGTTTGGATGTTGTTGAAACAGTTCCTTGACTGATGGATTCGACCCCTGATGGATAGCCCAGATGGTTTTGAGGTCTATATGATGTCTTTCCTCAGTCATTTGTAAAAGTTGGACTTTGGTAGAAGTGGTGGCACTCATTGAACATTTGTATCAACAATTTGGCAAGGAATAAAACCAGGTTTCACAGCTATTTTTGTGGGATTCTTGTGATAGTGAGTTTATGTATTGTTTCTTATTTGTAATGAGTTTTTCTTATGTTTTATATGTATCCAAATCCATCTTTCTCTTCTAAAACTATATGAATCAAGGTGAATGGACAAAATACACTGTTGTGCTTTGTCTTGGGAATGCATTTGGTTTTCATTGTTTTCAACTGTTTGAAGAGGATTCATAGTTTCTTTATGCCCTCCTCAACTGCGTAGTTGTCTTAATCTACCATCTTAATCCATTTCTAGTACATAATCCCTTGTCTACCTTGCCCCATATAACATGACTGTATCCTTGAGTTGATTTCTCGGACCCAATCTGCCTTCTCCAATTGGTCTAGCAATCAAAACCTAAAAATCAAAATAGAAACCTTGAGCTACTATACCTAGCCTAAAATCTACATTAAATTCGGTCATCAAGCCCTAATTGTCAATATCCTAATCGAGATTGACAAGGAGAGAGCCCTCTCCTGACCTGGTAGGGCTAGCTACCAGGTTAAGCATTGTTTGATGTTACCCTAGACTTGCCTTCCTTCAGCCTGAGGTCGATCTAGGCCCTAACCTAGTGGTGACTCCACTCAGGAACGTAGTTTTATGTTCCTCAACAAAATGTATCAAGTTCAGATCTGATTGTTGATGGTGGACAATGATCAGACATAGGAAGGTTGAAATCCTTCACCTGGCGACTCCAAATCAGTTTCGAGATCAGATACAAGGACTCCACTAGAGGATGAACCTGACCAGCAGAAACATGAAAGGACAATATGGAAATATCAGGTATTCAAGTTAGAATTTCATCTAAGACATTATGTTCTTCATTATAAATTATTTCTTCTCTTTTCCCGAGAATGTCAAGAAGGCTTTACAAAGTATATTGTATTCGAGGAAAGATCATAGATCTGCATTTGGTTCTTTCCCTTTAGAGATTGTGGATACAAAATATGCGCATGCCTTTGATCTTGATCAAGACCCTTCTTCTGAATTTTATGATGATCGTCTTCAAATTGATAAGCCTCAAGAGACAAAGATTGATTCTACACCTTCTGTACATATTCCTATACGTTGTAAAATTCGCTATCGATACAAGCCTCTGATTTTACCTCCTATATTCCATGCTTTCCCTAAAAATCATTACCTATATCTACCAATATTTCATGGTGAATGTGACAACATCACTGCTGAGAGACATGTATCGAATTTTGAATCTTTTCTTGACCTTTTTGAGGTTGATGAAGAAGATGTTAGTGTTGGGATTTTTGCTCTTTCTTTGCAAGGAAAAGTCAAGAGTTGGTTCAAAACCTTGCCTGATGCGAGCATCTCATATTTCTAGTAGTTTGTCAAAGTTTTCGTCGACGAGTGGGTGGTCAGACAAAACCCTTTCTTGATTATAGAAAAGTATAACCAGTTGAAAAGACAGCCAGGGGAGATAGTAGAATACTTTTCTGCCAGATTTAACCAAGTCTATTTTCAATGTTGTTTAATATAAGACCTCCTCCTGGATCCGCTCTCTTGCACTACCCGTATGCCTTTGATCTGGAAATGGAGTTTTAGCTGAGAGAAAGGAACCTTGCAACACTTGAAGAGATGCAAAACAGTGCGATAGATGTAGAGGCTAATTTGTTGATCAGAAGGGCAAAGTTGAAAGAAGAAGAGATGAAGAACATAGATCTAGAGGAATCGACATCTTTATAGGTAAAGCTCAACATTTTGGTAAATGCAGTGGAAGAGATCATGCAAAGGATCACCATAGGGAATGAGTAGAATGTTCAAGAGCATGGCTCGTTGATTGAAGAGGAACAAGTTGCTGATCCAAAACATTTTCTTTATTATCCCAGTTGTCATAGACCTAATAATGATTGTTTTATAGATCATGTTGGAGAAGAGAGATCTGTTGATCTGAAATGTATGCTTGATGATGTGTTTTATACTGATGATTTTCCTCAGTTTGATTAGTATGATGATGATTATGTCCTCCAAACAGAAACTAGTTTTGCAAATAAATTAGCAGATGGTTTGTGGAAGGAGGAAGTCCACTTTAAGCAGTTCGAATATAGTGATCAACCAATGCAAATTAGCTATGGAAATGAGGAGGAAAGTGCAACAAATTTTGAAGTAATTGAAGGATCTTTACCTTTTTGTTTTGCTTCATTTCAGATCATCAAAGATAACTTTCATTCAATCAGAAATCAACCGTCAATAAGTTTTGATATGGACCATCTAGAGGGCAATGATATCCTTGCTCAAGACTTCTCGAATCTAGATTTGCAGCCACCGAATGCCATTGATTGTCAAGTTGTAGATGATTTTCAAGTTGCATATGAAGACATGGAAGCTGGAACATATGATCAAATGATGCAAGATGATTCCATACCATTTTGTTTTGAATCATTTCAGTTCTTGAAGGGTCATTCACATAGTATATATTCAAATGAGCAGCCTGTAAAAAACCATGCAATCTCATTGGAATTAATAGAAAATGGGTTGCAACAGTGTTTTCAAGTTTTTCACGATCTAATCGCTGATGTGTTGGATGATGTCTGCAATCAAAGTCCTTCTCCACTAGCTAACTATGATATTGAAACAAGTATTGATACAAACTTGATCTGGCAACCGGTTTCTATGTCATTTTCAGCAGGAGTCTCGTCACAAATCTTAGACGAAAATTTGCATTCATGGTATGAGGAGGAGAAAAGTAATCCATCGGATGAGCTAAGTCCTAGTGCACATGAATTTCAAGATCCTTATGCAGTATTTTTGGAGTCAGATAGAGAATCCATATTATTCAATTTGGGAAAATTTGGATATGTTTACAAGTTTTCATGGGATTTTCCTTGCAATAGTTTTCTCTTGTTGTTCATAAGCAAGAGCTTGTGGAGAATGAAAATAGCAGCCAGAATGCTTACTTGGTTGCATTGGTGCTTTCACCCCACTTGATTAGGTGATGACAGGAATAGTTAGAGTAGGTCTTATTGAATAAGTTCCATTTTGAGTATAGTTTCCAATTTTCCAGTTATGTTTTAGTATTGAGTCAATTTTTAGTTGAGTAAGAGTTAGTTTATGTCTTTGAGTCGTCAGTTTTCAGTCATCCATTTCAGTTTGTGTTTTTGACTCCTTGCCCAATGGATAAGGCTACTTGGTCTATGGTGTTCTTGGCCACCTCTAAGGAGCTACCATCCCCAATGGAGCCAATGTTAGTGTCAACCTTTGAAGCCTTCAATTAGTGATGAAATATGTTCTTACAAAGTGGTCTTAGGGTGTCAAAGTCAAATTTTGTGATTTCAGTGAGTCTTTAAGTAAAATTTGGTGTCTAGGTATTAGGTCTAGGGTTTCTTTCACTCCTTCCAAATTTTTCCAAGTGTCGATCCATGTCACCATTCAGCTGAGTGTACCATCATTCAAAAAAATTTCATCATCATTTCAGGTTCCAATGGGTCATTTTACACCTTGTTCTTGCTTCAGTTGTACTTGGGTAAGGCCCATTTCCCTCTCCTAGGGTTTTGAAGGTAACTTTTCTTGGATGGTCAAATCATCAACAAAACTTGTATCCTAATGCTCATACACCTTCCCCTATCCTTAATATACCTTCTTAAATGCTTCCCATCACTCATATCCCTCAAATTCATCATTTTCCCACAAACCCTAGTTTATTGCTACAATTTGACAATTTGTTAGGCTAGGCCTGTGTTTTGCCCTTTTGGACCCCTTCTCCTCACTCAATCTTTGAAATTCTACTTTCCCCTACTTTCTAACATCCCTTCCTACTTCTCAAAATTTTCTCAAGAATTTATAAGCCCCTCACCCCCTTCATTTCCCTTGATTTCTACAAATCCCCTGTTCCACATATCGGGATAGGTTTTCTTAAAACTATGTTTTTGAGCAACAAAAGATGAATTTCACAAAAGTGAGAGAGATTTTTGTCCATAATTCACCCAAGAAGAAAAACCTCTTTCATTTTTAGATAGGTTTCATGGTTTGAGAGAAATGTCGAAAACATCATTGGCCTTAGGAGGATTGATGCACTTCTGAAGTGACCTTGTAAAAATCAAGATTTAACCTGGCTGGGATGTTCAAATGACTTTCTTGATGACTTAAATGATATCTAGATGGAGATATCTTTCCAATCTGCTATCATCAGCTCAATTTGGAGTTGAGGAAGACCTTCAAAAGTTGACTGCAATATTACTCTGCATTTAGGTGACCTTATTCTACACATTTTGACTAGTCTTGGGAGATTTGACTTTTGACAGGGAAAATGAAATCCAAATTGAAACATTTAAGATATTCTAGAAAGTAGATTCGACAATCTTTCCAATGAGCTATCACATGCCCAATTTAAACATCAGAAAGGTAGTCAAAACTCGTCTTGAATTTGGTGTTGCACGTAGGAACAGTGGTGTTGCGCATCAGATGGTTGGCACTGCGCATCGGGCGAGCGCTGCGCATCAGAGTAGTTTTCCCTTTAGAAATTTGAACTAGCACTGCGCATTGGGCTGACATTGCACATTGGGTTGGTGGCACAACGCATTGGGCTGTGAAGCTTCCAAACCCTTAAAACTCATCTTCACTCATTGCCATTGTTTCATTCACATCTGTTCAAGTAAGTATACCCTCTCCTCAAGTTTAAGCTAGGGTTTTCATGCATGTTTAATGGTTATACCTCCAAAATATAAAACCTTAATTTGTCTCTAAAACTACCTAATACACTACAAATTATAGTTGTTTATTCCCTATTCCCTTATTTCATTTGCCCAAAACCTATCTCCTAAACCCCATCCTCCCTAACTCCTTTTCCCTTCTCCTATCTCCCAAACCCTACCCTTCACATATCAAACCCTACCATACTCACAAACCCTATCATTACTCCCAAACCCTACATCATTCATTAACCTTAATTATTCCCCACATCCCTTTCCCATTCTTGTTCACCCTCACCTGCTTTCCTTTTTAAATCTCTTCATACTCCTCTTAGTCATCACAAGGGAAACAACTATAAAATATGGAGAGGGATAGTGAGTATGACTATGAGAGAGAAACCCTTAGTGACAGTTCCATGGAGAGACTTAAGGAGCAAAAAGGAGCATGATAAGCTAAAGATCTTGGTTGAGGCTTCACTAGCCCAACAAAGCAATCAATGAGGGACCCTTGTGCCAAATCTAGGCAAGTTTTGAGAAAGTTTTGTCATTTTCAATTTTTGAAATTTTACAACACAAGAAATTCTGACTGATGTGCAACACCACTGGCGTTGTGCATTGAATTGGTGCATCCTTTTGCCAAATGGCTTGTAGTTTTGGATTCAGCATGAAAAAACAACCAAGCCCAAAAAATTTCATCAAATTTGGAGGACATCTTTGCCACCAAAAGGGCAAAAAACACTCAAAAAATGTCCTCTCTGCCACTTTTTGGACCCACAGGAAGAAGTCCTGGGAGAATCAACTTTTGGAGGGTCAAATAAACACCAAATCCGAAAATTCAAAGTGTTTCAGAAGCTAGACAAATCGAGCTTTTCAAAAAGCCATCTTGGGCTTAATTTGGATGAGTGAAAGGCCTCCAAAAGTAGCCTTAAAGAGGTGTTGCGCATCAGGCTCACAACACGGCGCATCAAGCAAATTTTTGCCAATTTTGCTTAAAACTCAAAATTTCGCCCAATTTCTTCAGTGGTTGACTTTTATTCTTTTCTTGGTAAATGTATTCATGGTAGATGACATATTTCATGTAAGTATTGATGAAAATCACCTCATAGGGTGGATACATCAAGTTCCAAGTGGTTTGAACTGTAACGAATTGGTTTCCTAAGTTTTAGAGGCAAGCTGTTCCACTGCCTATTTTCTTGTTCCTAGTTTAGATGTTGTTGAAACAGTTCCTTGACTCATGGATTCAACCCCTGATGGATAGATCAGATGGTTTTGAGGTCTATATGATGTCTTTTCTTAGTCATTTGTAAAAGTTGGACTTTGGTAGAAGTGGTGGCAGTCATTGAACATTTGTATAAGCAGTTTGGCAAGGAATAAAACCAGGTTTCACAACTATTTTTGTGGAATTCTTGTGACAGTGAGTTTATGTAATGTTTCTTCTTTGTAGTGAGTTTTTCTTATGTTTTATAAGTATCCAAATCCATCTTTTTCTTCTAAAACTAAATGAATCAAGGTGAATGGACAAAATACACTGTTGTGCTTTGTCTTAGAAATGCATTTGGTTTTCAATGTTTTCAACTGTTTGAAGAGGATTCATAGTTTCTTTATGACCTCCTCAACTCATTACTTTTTTTAATCTACCATCTTAATCCATTTCTAGTACATAAACCCTTGTCTACCTTGCCCCACAGAACATGACTGTATCCCTGAGTTGATTTCCCAGACCCAATCCGTCTTCTCCAATTGATCTAGCAATCAAAACCTAAAAATCAAACCAGAAACCCTGAGCTACTATACCTAGCCTAAAATCTACATTAAATTCAATCATCTCAAGCCCTAATTGCCAATATCCTAATTGAGATTGACAAGGAAACAACCCTCTCCCAACCTAGTAGGGCTAGATAACAAGTTAAGCATGGTTTGATGTTACCCTAGACCTCCCTTCCTTAAGCCTAAGGTCGATCTAAGCCCTAACACCTCTTTTTCAAAATCTCCCATACAAGATTTCTGTTGTGGTAGACCAAACATGTGAAGATGATAATTTTAATTGGAACTTTTGTTTTCCAAAATGCATATAAAATTTGGTGCCCCCCCTGTCTAGCGACCAAATTGGAAAGGGTAGAGTATGTGTTAGCTACAATGATGTTATCAAATGCCATCCTTCTAGACCATATGAGTCTACCCTAAGTTCCTGTATGACAGATGCCAAGGTGCTTCATTGTAGAAATTGGTTGATTCCACTCCAGTTCCATTTGTCCAAAAGAACCCAGCTCCTGTGCTTTTTTCCATATAGGAAGTGGTCCTTGCCAACCATTTTATGGCTTGTCCCCAGAATTATATGTTGCATCCATTAAGGTTTTGAATAATACTCTAAGAGATAGAGAATTCATTTCCAGCACCCAAGATTGGGTCAACTCCATAAGGATGCGATTGCCCGTTTGAAACTTCCACGCAAAATGGTGGATAAATATTTTTTCAATTTTCAGAAAACTAAGCCAGATAGTCAATCCCTGTTTGATGCCAATGGTGCCATTCCTATACCAAAAACTGGAATCTTTATCCTTAAGATACTTATGTTGTATAATCTTTCTCCATGTGCCAAATCCAAATAAGCCCCTCCAAAGGGATTTTATCAGCAGTGATCCGCCAAAATGACAAAGGTCCATGATTCCCCATCCACCCATGCCCTTAGGGAAAGTGATGTTGGACAGTTTGGTCAAGTGGTATTTTTTCCCTTTGTGGCTTCCTCCAGATAAAGTTAGTCATCAAGCGGTTTAGACAGTTTATGATGGATGCAGGAATGTGAAATAGGTGAGCCTAATAAACCCCCATCTGAGACAAGACAACTTGGTTGAGAATAACCCGCCCCCTTAGTGATAGGCATCCAAATTCCCACCCAAAGATCTTTTTGAAGAAACGATCAGAAAGCCATTTCCAATTAGCAATTCTGTAGCAGGTAGGTTTGATATGATATCAAAGATATTTCAAACCATTTTGTATTGGTATTTCCTCAATACCAAATAAACCTTTGATATATGAAGTAGTCTCCAAGTCAGATTGTCTATGATATAAGATAGTTTTGTTAACATTCATATGCAAGCCATAAGCATTAGCAAATCTACTGAAGATGTGAAAGAGACATAACCAAGAAAATCGACAGAGCATACCCATGATGAGAATATCCTCGACAAAGAGATTATGAGAAATGTTGATGTTATTTCCCATCTTCAGTAGATGAAATTGGCCCTCTAGAATTGCTTTTTAATGTGCAAACTTAAACTATCCATCACTAGGATGAATAGAAGTGGGGAGAGTGAGCATCTCTATCGAAGACCCCTACCAGCACGGAAAAATTTTGTTGGATACCCATTTAAGATAACAGCATAGTTGACATTATCCACACAAGCCATAATCCAATCAACACATCTGGGTTGCTTTCTGATCTTGTTGAGGATAAGCCAGAGAAAGCCCCAATCCAAGCAGTCATATGCCTTCTCGAGGTCAATCTGTAAGATAACAACATCTACATGCTTGGTGTTAATCGAGTGCATGCACTCTTGTGAATTTTCAATAGCATCATTGATAAGCCTATCTGAGAGAAATCCATGATGTTCAGGAGTGATATAGCGAGAAAGAGTTGTGCACATGCAGCGGGCAATGATCTTTGATATAACTTTGTATATGACGTTGTAGAGAGAAATAAGCATGTGGTTAGAGAAGCCCCTTGTAGTGTTGTTTTTAGATATGAGGGTGATATATGTAGAGACGATATGTTGGTGAATAAAGCCCGAGGTCCTTGATTCCTCCACCATTCCCAGAAGATCTCCTTTGAAGAGCTCAAAAAAGTGGGTGAAAAGTTCAATCGTCCATCCATCAGGACCAGGGCTTTTGTCACTCTTAAATGATTTGAAAACACCCAATAATTCATCTTCAGTGACTTCCTTATAGAAATCATCATTTTTCTCTGCATCATACATAATTGGATAAGGATCAGTTCCCCAAACTATGTCCTCAGCAGTGATATTTTCATTATTTCCATATGCCTTTTGAAAATATTGTACAATAGCATTGTTAATCCCTTCTTGTGACCGATGAATATGTCCATCAGCATCAATAGTCTCCCATATGGAGGTTATATTGCGATGATGATTTTCATATTGGTGGAAAAATTTGGTGTGCGATCACCTTCACTTAACCATATCACCCTGCTCTTCAATCTACATGAGGATTCCTCAATAGAAAGGAGATCCTTCTTTTCCTGATTTCCAGGGAATGAATACGGGATCGAATATCAGCAGAAAGATCGTGGGTGGACATGAAGGGTAGAATGGAATCCAATTCACTTTGTATATCAATGAGCTCCTTTCTATTTTCCCTGATCTTCTGTTTCTACTAGTCTTTGACATTCTCCCGGAGGGAGTTGAGTTTATCAAGAATGTTAACCATGGGGAAGTGCCCATTACACAAATTTGACCCCAAGTTTCCATCACAAGTTTGTTAAAAGTAGGATCCTCCAACACGAATCTATTGAATTTGAAAGGGATGCCCATGCGAATATCCATTTTCCTCCATTGTAGAGTGATAGGTCTATGATCAAATATATGATTGTTGATGATGTTAGCACGGACACCCTGATCTATGTGGATATTAGTGGTCACCCGCCAATTCCACTTGGACCCCCACCATTGTTTCTTTCAATTTCCTTAATTGTAGCACAATTTACTATTTTTAGCAGTTTTTTGGGTCCTAAACTTCCGGAGTCATTTAAGGCCCTAAACCCCTAAAGGATGTTTATTTGGAAATCTACCGCTAGCAATTTTTTGTCTAAAATCATATTTTATGTCACAGTCCTCATAGAGATATTTCTAACCGGTTATCATGCATGTCAAACGGAGATAATATGACCAAGTCGTGACCCCAGGAAGTTGGTTGTCCAATTCACCCCAACGTGGCCCATAAAATATTGGTGATACATCTCCTCAGGTTAGGGTTTTGGTTGTTTAGGGTTTTCTCTTATTGTTCAATAGTAAAAAGGCCCTTGAGCCTCATTGTAACACAGTTTAGAGGCATGTAGACGTCCCATATCTTCTCAGAGATACGGTACCATCGCCCTAGCCGGTTTATTTCCATTTATCTTTGTAAGCATATTTAAGTATTTTACATTACTGAAATGAAGTATTATTTCTACTGCATCTCTGTATTTATGGTTATTTACGTACTTTATTGTGTTCTTGTTTAAATCTGGATCACATCCCCTAGACGACCTATCAATTGTTCATGGATAAGAAAATGATCCAATCCCTTAGCAACATATGTTGTGCCAATACGAACATTGTCTCATGTGGGGCCAATTTTTGTAGGGAAAATATCCACAAAGTTATGTGAAAGAATAACATCTTGTATCTTCCCAGCTAGGGGGGTCTATTTTCCCACAGCAGCTACAAACTTCATCCAGACTGATAATGCAATTTAGGTCCCCAGTGATGATGAGAGAATCCAGATCCATCATCCCAGAAGATAAAAAATGATCCCAAAGGATGCATTTATCTCTGTATGATACATATATGTTGAGGATGTGCATACAGACATGAAGGGAATGAATGTTTCCTTCCAGCAATATACCTGCAAAACACTTATAGACCTTTAGATTGATCCATCTAGGGTTCCATAATGCCACCAATCCCCCAAAGAGACCCGTAGCAGTAGTAGTATTTATGTACCAATTTGGAAACATTTTATGAAAATATTGAATAGTGTGTGGAACATTATGCATGGCTTTTGAATGAGGATAATGAAAGGATTCAAAGAGGATAAAAGATGTTTGAGAGCCAAGTATTTAGGGGCAGCCCCTAGACCTCAGATATTAAGGGATATAATGCACGTCATGGAAGGTCTTTTTTGGACAGTCGTGCTCTAAGGGCCGTGAGGGGGAGATGTCAGCAATAGGAAAATCAACTAGAAAATGATGCATGGGGGAGGAAAATGGGTTTGACTTGAAGTGTCCCCGAAAATGATTGCTACCTCGGTTTTGTTTCCGTCGGATAGTAATGTTACCTATTGAGGTAGGGCTAATGTGGGGAGAGGTAGGACCCCCAGGCTTATGGATAGTGAGAGTATGAAGATCTAAAGACTTTCTTTGTAATAAGAAGTCTAGGTCACTCTCGATAGAATTTGTAGGCGAGGTAGTAGGCGAATTTGGGGGAGTAATGCAATGACAAGGACCTTTGTACTTGGACTGACGACGAAGTGATATTGGGGGGGTTAGATATGAGATGTGTGAGGTGGAAGGAAAGTTGTGATAGGGGTGTGGAGCCAAAAAAGGGGCAGGAATATCTTGACAGGGAGTCGGTTCCGGTGGCTGTTGACATATGAATGGGGGAGGAATGTCAGATAGTGGAAAATCCGATTTTGGAGAGGCACTCGGGGAAGACGGAATTAAGATAGGTGATAAAACAATAGAACCAAATGGATGTCGATGATTATAGTTTTTGTCTTGTGGCATACCTAGATATTGTGAATATTGCTTATGTGGTGTAGCCCGATGACCATTATGGCTTGGTCGACTCAAGTCAGAACGAGACATCATGGCACCATTGTAACATCTCCTACCACGAAGGCAACCACTTGATCGAAGAGGTCACTGAACCCATAGATGACTTGTCCTGTGACAGAAGGAACATCAGAAGGGAACCCCCCAAGAGTCTATCTTTTGTTGAAGATAGGTGTCGCCCCAGTGAAGTTCAATGTGGTCAAGAAACCCTCCACGATAATCTTCCTCGATGAGAATCCAGGAAACTCTCTTATCTTATGGCACCAGACAATGTGGGTCAACATATCTAAATTTTCCAATGGCATTGCCAATATCAGTTAGAGATTGTTTGGTCCATAATTCAATTGGCAGGCCAGGCAATTTAACACAAACTAGTTTGTTTGTAGGTGTATTGTGTAGAGGGTTATACCCTATGTACCATTTATGAAGGGCGAGGAAGATTTTTCCATGAATCCACGATATGGCTTTGATTTTCTCCAAGTCCTTATGACTGAGAAAATGAAAGTTGTACCAGCCTTTCAACAACCTCACAATGGTTGGCAAGTACTTCAGCATAGTTTTCCAGTTCTTATCAATCCATTTTTGCATCTCAGAGTCCTCCATATTCAAGAAAGACCATCTGTCAATGAGTGCTCGTTTCTGGAGACTATTAATACGATCCACCATAGTAGCATTATCTAAAGCCAGAGTCAGAGGTGGTGGAGAGGTTTTAATAAAATGATGTTTAGATCATTGCTGATGTAGTGCATGCCCGCCACTCTGCGGCACATGAGGCACTTGTACGACATTTGGCACCCTGTCGTCCTCGAGAATGGTACGATGTGCATTAAGGGAACATGGGCTACTATGGTGGATGTGGTAAAAAAAACAAATACGCAGTGATTTAGCATCCATGGTGGCACAAATAAGAGCTGTGTTGGTAGACAAGTCAGAATCGTTGTCCACCATGGGATGGAAATTTGAGGGAAGGGTGGTGAAAAGGTCTCAATCACCTGACAAAGTATTAAAGGTAGACAGGAAGGTAGAAAACAAAGGCAGGTATGTCAGACACAAAATCAAGCCCATCGAGCTTTGGGATCACCAAATCCACAAATACGAGGCGATAGTGAGCGTGTGAGGAATAAAATATCATGTACTAGGAGGTCGGATGCAATCAGATGGACGATCCAAAATGAGAAGGATATAGGTTACTGATAGAAGGAATAAACCCCATATTTGGAATGATGTGAAGTTAATGATCATATGAAAAAGTGTCTAGATGACGCGTTGTCATAAAACAAAGAGGTGTCAGTGTATAAGAGTGCCACCCATCGGTCGAGAAATTTAAACAATCACTCAGAATTTATAAACTGGCAGACGGAAAATAGAATCCAGAGAAATAGCCGGTAACACTGAAGATGACGAGCTATGAAAAGAACCCAGACAAGGAGGAAATCTCACCCAAGCATCAAGTGAAGATTCATTCAAACAGTGGTATCAAAAGCCAAATAGACGAAATAAGAGAGTATTCCACTAGAGATATGGGCCAACAAAACTGGAAATTTGGTAGTAAATGACAGAGTGTATAAAAACTTACAAAGAAACCAAAGTATGGATTTACAAACCTATATCACATCAGCACCAGTAGCACCCCATGCTATTGACCCAGAGATTGCATAACCGAAACCCAAACTGCTTGCAAGGTCTAGTAATTACAATGTGGTTTGATAATTGGGGCCATGATGGATTTTGAGAGTTAAAATGAGAGGTGGTAAACCAACCACAAGATAATGCAAAATAATAGTCTTCGATAGCTTCAAAAACCCACGACATAAGGTAGTGATGAGAAGGCTTCAAAATGGAGGAAAACAAAGGGGAATGGGTTTGGAAATAATGGCAATGATAGTAATTATCACCCTATGGATAAAGCTGAGTCTATGAAATTTATCAGAGCTAAAAAAAACACAAGCTGAGCTATTTACATTAACCCAGTAAGCAAGAACATTAACCCAATAAGCAAAAAGACACTAGTGAAACCATCCAGATATATTTACCACATAAAAGTGCATTTATAGAGCGGTTGAGGCATACCTGGTTGGTATATCGAGTTCTCTTCTAGTCGCAATGCCATTCACAGGAGGAAATTGATATAGGTCCACCCGAGAAGTCCACATAGAAAACTAAATTTAGTGGTAAAAACAACCTAGCAAAGAAAAATTTTACTGCTTATCCAGCGAAAAACAATATAGCCACCAAAACACCATCTAATGAGGAGACTAGTTAAACTAGTTAAAAAATTAACTAGTAAATTATGGATAAAAAACGAGTCAATCCTCGTAGAGGACACTGTAAGCCCAGTGACCAAGCATGGTTAGGCTCTGTTCAAACTGAATGTTGTTGTATGTTAAATGGTAAGTTGGTGTATGATGTTTGTCAATCATTACCTCAGTGCAAGATCACATTGTTGCAGCCTTGCAGAAAATCAAGCGTAGTTTGTGTTTAGACATGCAGATTTTCCCTCTCACAGGGATTGAAGCATCTGATTGGAATTTGCGAGCAGGCATAGATGCCCAACAAACCAACCTAACACTTAAGTTTTCTCAATTCATTTCTGCATAATTCCAAGTAAGACCTCCCAATTTTCTTCATCTTTTTTGTTGTATGATAAAGAATGATAAAATTGTTTAATGTTAATTAATTTTTATTATATTTTGTATGATAAAAAATGATAAAATTATTTAATACTA
>APFE030000497.1:7687-23428 GCA_000404065.3 Pinus taeda
CTTCCTGTTGCTTCATTCTCTGGCTGCAAGTATTTCTTAACTTTCATTGATGATTTCTCCAGACGCACTCGGGTATACTTCTTAAAACTCAAGAGCGAAGTCTTTAACACATTTTTGGCCTTCAAAGCCTTTGTTGAAAAACAATCTGGACATCAAATTCTTAAGCTAAGAACTGATAATGGTGGAGAATATGTTAAAAACACATTCATCAACTTTTGCACCGAAAATGGAATTCAAATTCAACATACTGTTCCATACACTCCACAACAAAATGGTGTAGCTGAAAGGAAAAATCGCACCTTAAAGGAAATGGCTAATTGTATGCTGCAATCTAAAGGACTCAGTCTTAGTTTTTGGGCCGAAGCAATTAATTGTGCAAATTATATAATAAATCGCACTCCTACTAAGGTTCTAAAGAATATCACTCCAGAAGAAGCTTGGAGTTCCATTAAAATAGATGTAAGTCACTTTCGTATTTTTGGAAGTGAAGCATGGGCCCATATTCCAGATGAGAAACATAAAGCTTTAGAACCTAAGAGTGAAAAATGTATCTTTGTTTGATATTCTGAAGATGTCAAAGGATATATACTTATTCCATTTAAGTCCAAAAATGTTATCATTAGAAGAGATGTAAAGTTTGATGAAAATAAATCGGCCTAGGAGCCTAGTTCGGCGCATGTGCCACCTCTCTCTGTCTCTTCTACTTTTGAACATATTTCTTCTTCAGATGATGAAAGTGAGGATGACAATCCTCCCCCACCTTCTCAGGATCCTCCTTCAGCTCCTTCTCTTCCAAAATGGGTCCGTGCTACTCGGGATGCAACAGGTGATCTTATCGGTGATCCTACAGATTAGCATCGTACATGTTCTCAGTTCGAAAGAGCCTCTTCTTTACTAGATCAAGTCTCAGCAAATTATGATCCTGACACCTTTGCACAAGATTCAGGCCATCCAGATTGGGACACAACTATGAATGAAGAATATCGTTCATTATTGGCAAATGATACATGGGATCTTGTTCCTCTACCAAAGGGACGAAAACTTGTTAGATGCAAATTGGTTTATAGAACCAAGTATGGACCAGATGGAAAAGTTGATAAACATAATGCTCGTCTTGTTGCTAAGGGCTTTTCACAAGTTGAAGGCACTGGCTATACTGAAACCTTCGCCCCTGTTGCCAAAATGAACTCTGTCTGCCTTGTTCTTTCCCTTGTTGCCTCTCTCAAATGGGAAGTCCATCAGATGGATGTTAAATCCGCCTTCTTGCATGGGGATTTGCATGAAGAAATCTATATGGAACAACCTATTGGGTTTATACAAACAGAATCCACTCTTGTATGTCGGCTTAGGAAATCCCTTTATGGTCTCAAGCAAGCTCCTCGGGCTTGCTATGCCAAAATGGATAGCTTTCTTTTAGAATCTGGCTTTTCTAGGTGTTATTCTGACAATACTGTCTACACCAAGAAAGTGGGCAACTCTCTTATCATCCTTGTTCTTTATGTTGATGATCTTATTCTTACTGGTAGTGATCCCAACCTTATAAACCATGTGAAGTCCAGCCTTAAAAAGAAATTTGAAATGACAGACTTAGGACACTTACACTATTTTCTCGGTCTTCAAGTCTTGCAATCCAAGGAAGGTATTTTCCTCTCCCAATCCAAGTATGCCTGTGATCTTCTATGCCATTTTCACATGGAAGATTGTAAGCCAGCTCCTTCTCCCTTTCAGTCTGGAGTCAAACTTTCAGTCTCTTGTACTTCCCCTGAAGTTGATGCTACCTTATACCGTAAACTTGTAGGAAAACTTTTGTATCTAACCCATACTCATCCTGATCTTTCCTTTTTTGTTGGTCTTATTGCTCGGTTTATGCAAACCCCACGTGAAAGTCATTGGAAAGCAGCTAAAAGAATACTTTGTTATGTTCGAGGTACAGTTCAGTTTGACATTCATTACAGTGCTGAAGCATCTCCTCTATTGGTTGGTTTCACTGATTCCAATTGGGCTGACGACCCTGATGATCGGAGTCTACTGTCGGTTATGTGTTCACTCTTGGTTCAGGACCTATTACATGGGCTTGCAAGAAACAAGGTGCCATTTTTCTTTCTTTAGCAGAAGCAGAATGTCGTGGTGCCGTAGAAGCTAGTAAGGAAGCCTTGTGGCTTCGTCAGATCCTATCAGAGTTTAGCTTTCAGCAGCAACATCCGACTACACTTTGGTGTGATAATCAAAGTGTCATTCAAATATGCAAAGATCCAGCCCATCATCAACGTAGCAAACACATTGAACTACACATGCACTTCATAAGAAAGCTCATTCATGACCATGTTCTTGAAGTGTAATATTGTTCAATAGATGATCAAGTTGCAGACATCTTTACAAAGGCTCTCACGGAGGCGAAGTTTACTAAACTGCAATTTATGGTTGGAGTTTAGGAAGTTGTCACTAAGGGGGAATAAGCTCTAGTGCCTCCTTCCTTCTCCTATTGTGACATATTTGTAAATCCTTCAATCCTATCCCAAGTTGTTCTTAAGGGGGGATGTTAGGATATTCCGACACATAGGAATAGTTAAGTATAACTTGGTCTAGTATAGAGTTAGGTAAAGTGTGTTTTCTTTACTGTGTACATTTGTAACACAATCCGACGGTCACAATATGTAGTGATCCAACGATTCATTCTCTCCTCGGTATTACCGACACTTGATCCGTGGCTTAACACCCGATTGGTCCATGAATTCTATTTAAAGCAAATGGAGGGTCATTTGTAGGTTAACCGTTCATGAGAGAAGCTTATGTAAATTTTCATTCTTTTATTAATAAATTGTCTGAAGTGGCTGCGTTGGCTCAGGTCGTGGACTGTTTACCTCTTTGAGGGTTTTAACCACGTAAAAAATACTGGTGTATTGATCTATGATCTGTTTGTCAGCGGTGTCCTTTGGTGTTCTGTCTGAGGGAATTACCCTGAAAATTCCTACACCCTCTAGGGTGGTGATAACCAGGAAAGAAATACTTATGGGAGACTGGTTGGTAGGGTTGGTAGCATAGGATGTTGGAGGCATAGGATGGCATTATGGGAGTAGCAACCTAGAAGATGGAGATGTCTCTATATTGCAAAAATTTGAAGGAAGTAAATGGAACCTCAGTGTCGACTGGGGTAAAAGTAGTGAAGAGGGCATAGAGTGGATGAAAGAGACTACACCTGAGCAGTCTCATCTAGAAATGGGAAGGCATGATGGGAATCTTGAAAGGAACAAGGCCAATTCTAAGGCCAAGTATCAAAGCAAGAATATGAGGAATTATGTCAAAACCAAGACCAAATTATAGAGCATAAATTACTATGTGTCTACTATGGAAAATTTAATTATGGTTCATAGTGTCTTAATTCTATTTTTGGTTATACGTAGCTTAAATACCAGTGTGCATGAGACTCTGACGACACAACACCTGAACCATGCCAGTGAGTACCACGCTTCGATCCATGTGCGCTGCTCGGACAAGAAAGAAAGAAGTAGTAGGAAGACTCGAATGGCAAAGGAAGGCAACCAACAGGGAATGAAAGGGAATAGAAGATCAGGAAAGACAGAGACAAATATGAAAGGCCTAGAGCCATCTGCAAGAAAAGATCCAAGGATAAAAGGAAGGAAAACATGAAAGGAAAGCATGCAGAATCTCATCAACGCATACAATGTAGGATCACTAGCCGAGGTGAAAGTTGTCATCTCTAAATGGAAAAGAGAACTAAATTCTAACATCAAAAATGAAGAGATTCAGGCAGAGGAAGTTATTATCTCTGAATAGGAAATAGAACTGAATTCTAACATCAAAAATGAAGAGATTCAGACAGAGGAATGGCAGAGTCAAAGATTCAGGCAATACCAAAGGCTTCCAAAATTTGTTTTGTCAAACCATCCAACAATATTGGGTTATGAAAAACATTCTAGCTAGAGAAATGATAACCCATAAGGAAACAGAAGAACCGTAAGAGGACAAACCAACATAACCAAGTCTAAAGGATCTTCAAAAGGAGATACAGTTTGTCCGGATGCAGCAATATGGAAACAATCTTTCCCTGAATACGGTTGAACAAAATTTCTATAATATGATGTTAAGTGAAGTACCGGGGTCAAGTGCAAAAGCCTTGACCCCAATTGATTCGTCAAATGAACGAAGCAGTTCTGCTAGTTAAATGTTCTTTTGATGACTGTTAGCACTTACTTTTCAAGCACGAAGCATATAGAAGATAAGGTAGTCAATATAGCTTGGATGATTAGAATCACTTTGTTTAAATTTTGGACAACATTTGGTGCAGACAAGTGGCCAACAAACATGGTTTCCTCAGAGCGTGTTGAGGCAACTTGTAGTTTTGCAATTTTGTTGAAACCAAAAACATTATTATGAAATATTATAGAAAATGAGATCTACCCAGCTTACACAAAAAAATGATAACTTATAATTTTTTTTTTATTATTTGTATTCTTAAGTACTCCATTTTAATAAATAACATAAAATATATAAATTTATTAATATTTTGAGATTTTTTATATATGTTATATTAATAGATATTATAATATATGTATTTTTAAATATACAATTTTAATATATAATTAATAAATAATCAATTTATTTATAATTAATATGAGATTTTTAAATATATGTAGATTTTTAATATAAATCACTTTCATATATTAATATTATAAATATATTTTATTTTTTTAAATATAATCAAATTTAATATATCTCTATAATCAAAATAAAACAATTAATCCTTTTATTTTGAATGATGATTTATATGCGATAATTTTATCTTATTATTATTAAGATATTTTATTTTTGAAAATATAAATAATTTTATTATATAATGATATCATATGTTTTTTAGTTAGTTGTTCTATTCACATTTTTTTTCAATTTTTGGAAGTTAATTATTAATATAATATGTTTTTTTTATTTTTTATTCTTAAATAGATTTTAATTTTTTAAAAAGATAAAGTAAAAAATAGATTAATGATATTTTTTTTAAATCAAATTTTATGTTAACTTATTTTAGAGGAATATGTGAAAAACTTGGATGGAGAAGTTTTGTAGCTTTATTTCTATTGGACTTGTTGATCACAAAGGTATTAGCAAAAAAAATTGACAACATAATTATACTGAAATATCACATATTGATATCTAAAAAAATCTAAAAGATCCCAACAACCAAAACACATTTGGAATTCATCCTTGCCCAACAAAGTTACCCTGAGTTGGAATGTTCAATCAATTTCCTCGTAGTGGAAGAGGATGAAAGGCTTCATGAATGTGTCCTTCCATATGTTCCATCATGCGTTCGAGATGGTAATGCTTCTCCTAAATCCCTTTTTACAATTGACGCACTGATATCAACTGATCCATCATGTGTCATTGATTTTTTTAAAGGTCGTTAACAAAAGAAAAAAATTGTCTCAGTCCTTATGCCAATCTTGTGTGAGCTACTCTCATGCTGACCTGTTGATTCTCATTTTCTACAGAATCATATGGAGTGTGAAGGTCTACTCCTCCTAGAGAATGGGATGGTTTTTGGTTGACCTCTTACCCAAAATCTCGATTTTCCACATAGTGGACTATTCCATGGCACTGTGGCCCTGAACCCTTGTGAGCACATCAAGGTTGGTGTTGCATGGGTCTCGAGATAACAAATGTGCAACACAAACCCAATTAATGATAGACCGAGTTACCCTCACTACAAATAACCCAGGAATCAAACACACACAAATTTGTTTTCCCTATCAACTTCAACTATATTTTTATAAACCATTTTACATATACAACCAAAAAGAGAATATGGATTTTCCTCCATAAGTTCCACAAGAGATTCTTCATCTAACCCTCAATTTTTCTCACCTTAGCCAACTTAACACATGTCCATTTATAAAATGATGCAAAAACAGGTCAAACGGGCTTTTAAAAACCCAAACACAAAACCCTAAAATTTGTGTTGTAGGCACTATAATATAATTTCATAGCGTAGAACAAAAAAAATTCATGTAGCTAGCATGCAATAATTTCATAGCGCCCTAAAAACTGTGTTTTTTTAATTACTAGAAGGTGAAATTACTTGGACTTGTTCTAATTGACTTCCCACAACCTTAACTTACTCATTGACACAAGAAATGATTCCACTTACCGTCCTTCAACTTTTTTCTAAGGCTAACTCACATCTACAAGGGTTTTGACAACATTCAAAAATACAAGGTGCTATATTTTATATAGTAACAAAACATCAATCAGTAATAGAAATCACACAACCATTATTCTAGGCACAACTACACATTCATCTACAGAATTTAGAACATGACTCGAAAAAAGTAAAATGGGTAATCTCACCATGCAAGTTTTCTAATAAAAAACAATCAAAGAGGCATTTTCTTGACATCATTTCAAAACATAATGCTATTTTCAACTGTAACAACACTTAGTCACTATAAATCTAACACGACCACACATTCACTACTCCAGTACACAAAGGACACTTTCCCCCGTTGATTTGAACCAAAATACAAAAGAATCGTGTACATATACACAACAATGGAGACCACAATATTCAAGTTTCTTTTCAATATGAACTCAACATACAATATACTAGTAAGACCAACATATCAATAGCACTTACTCAACTATCCATGATAATATAAGGCCTAATAATGGTGTGCCATTAATACGTAACATCTACAACCACTACGCTTCTCAACACGTTCAGATTGCTAACATAAATCGAGTTAACAATTGCAAACCAACAACTTCACTAACAATAGATAGATAGAGAAGTTAACAAATGTAGAGGAATATAAATATGAAATTTTAATATACATTAAACTATCCAAATATACAATGCAACCCATGTCTCTTTTGACCTCTGTCTCTTCTCCTCATTTTGGAGCACCTTCTCTCTTCTTGTCCAGCATTCTTCTTCCTCCGCTCCACTATGCTTCTCCAACACTCTTCCTCTTTAAAAATAAACCTAACATTTTACAACCAAGGGTCACAAGAGATGTTTCCTTTACCCTTCTAAATAAGTAAGGGAAATTGAAACTTCATTTACAATAGGAAATAATTCCATAAAACATTTGAAATTTCTCCCATCATCACCCTGTGACCATCCCATCATATTGGCAAGCTTCGGTCTAGACTACATTGAATTTAGTGCTCCATCTATGCGCCTGCATCAGACTTCCAATGGAAAAAAATATATGACATTCTTGTCATATGAATATAGTATTCTCATAACAAATTCAAATCGTGAGCTGCAACATGTCTCTGCAATAACAAGTATTTGCCTTGCTACATAATACCTCACCAAATGTTTCTCTGGGTTTGAGTTTTTGGCATCTTATTGATCCTCTTCTGTGGAACCCTTTGAGCACTCATTTCTTTAGGTTGTTGCAAATATCCTCACCTTCCTCTACTGTCACTTTCATGGTGAAACTTAAAAATATTACTAGATCTTTAATCAACTTGTACCTTCTTCTACTACTTCTATTGCAAACTCTGACAATTACATATTTTTGAATTATTCAAACTTTCCATTACGTTTCTCAAAAATTTCCTCAGAATTATGGTTTGTCTCTTCATACAACCAACTATACCGTCTTTCTTTCCATTTATCAACTTCATCTTATAATCCAATCCTGGACTGAAATTTAGTATATTTAGGATACTACATACCTTCTCTTGTCACAAAATTTTAACAAAATTATGGTTTATCTATTTCCTCAACAACGTATTGGTTATAGCTTACAGTTTCATCTGCATTGTCATCTAAGAAAATATTTTCCTTTTCCAATTTTTATTTTTCATTCTGAATATGAAAATTTTGGTTCACTATCCTCTCTCCCAAGAATTCGAACTCCCCATATAATTCAAATACATATTCTTGAATTATATTTATTTTAACCTCTATTCAATATTCATCAAATGTATCTTTCACCATCCATTCCTCCAAAACTCTGCCTCTTGATTTGTTCTCTCTTTCCATGGTGTTTTTTAAACAAATATTAAACTCTTTTTTTGTATGGGTTCTTCAAAATTTTCCATACATATAATAGTTATGATTTTTAAGATCACATAACTTCAGAATTTTTATTGTATACTCCTCCATCTCATGCATAATATCTTGATTTTAGACTAAACTACTTTGATTTTTTCTTCCAATTTGATGTACTTCTTTGGTCTCAACTTCCTTTGCAAGGAATGCCATCTCACCTTTCTTTTCTTCATTATCTAACCATAGCTTTGATCATCTTGAATTTCTTGTAGAAATCATTTCACATGTTTGAGTTCTTCTGAGCCATCTCCTTCTCAAAATATTCATCACTCATTCCTTTGAGTCCAACTGCTTTAGAACTTTCCTTGTTCTGCTTGTGAATTTCCTCTGAACCCCTGCTATGACAAATACCAATCATCTTCATCTCTTCCTCTTGTGAACTCTCTTTGTCTACTACTGAGCTTCATCAAGCCCTTGCTATCTCGGTAACAACTATGTTACTTGTCACCTATGCTAAGTCATTCTTCCGGTACCTTCTCTTCTCGAGGTTATCTACAATAGAACCTCTTCTTGCGCACTCTTTCTCTTCGCTTTCAAAGTTGTTGGCTACCACATATTTAATTTCCCACTCTTCTTAGTTTCTAGCGATTTTTTTCCTGGTTGGGTTATGTCACCATCTCTTCGTCTAACAAATTATTCTTTTCCTTCTCCTTTGAGATAGCTTCATCCTATGGTAGTTGTTACCAATTCATTCCTTCAACCAAAATTCTTTTAATGACCAACTTAACATAAAATTAAATTAAATTCTATAAGATCTATAACAATATCTCATCTTCCACAATATTTCTTGTATCTACTAGTTCAACCAATACCTTTCCAACCAATATGCTTGTTTTTCCTCATAAGAATATCAACTCTTCACTTCCCTGCAATAATCTCACTTACTTCATAAGAATTCAACTTGTCCCCCTTTACTGTAAGGTTCTTCTATCTTCAACCTCTTTCATTGTCAAGTTGTATTAAAACCCGAAAATTCTATCTGTACATGGATAAACTCTTTTCAGTTGTACTATAACTCTGAAGTCTAATATCTGTTGTTCTGACTACGTCAATAAAGAGCGAAAATTCCCTGATATTCTCCAACGAATGTAGCTTACTCTGATAACTTGATGATAGATTGGGTTTCTCCATAAGTTCCATGAAATATTCTTCATGTCACCCTGAAGTTTCCTAAAATCATGTAATTTAATATGCGTCCACATATAAAATGATGAAAGTGAAAGCCAAACAAAATTTTAAAGACCCAAATGCACATTCGTGAAACTTTCTATTGTAGGCACTAAGAAAAAAATTCTTAGCACCCCAAAAGCTATGATTTTCAAATTTCTGGAAGGTTAAAGGACTTGGCGTAGTCAGCCTTGTTCTAATTGACTTCCCATAGACTTAACTAACTCCCTGATGTAAGAAATGATTCCACTTACCTACCTTAACCTCTTTTCCAAGGCTAAGTCAAATCTACAAGGGTTTTGACATCATTCAACAAAACAGGGTGCTATGTTTTATGGATTAAAAACACATCAATCACTAACAAAAATCATGAAGCCACTATTCCAAGCACAACCACACATTCTTCTATAGAGTTTGCAACATGAATCCAAAAAATAAAACTTGGATATCTCACTATACAACTTTGGCAATTGAAACAATCAAAGAGGCATTTTTTTGACAACATTTTCCAAAACATAATGCTATGTTCTATTGTAATAACACTTAGCCCCTGTAAAACTCACATAACCACACAATAAATTCTCCAAATCATAGATGAAACTTTATCATGTGGATTTGAACCAAATACAAAAGAACCATCCAGAACTACACAATGATTGAGGTCACAATATTTAGGTTTCCTTATAATATGAACTCTGCATGTGATATACTAGCACCAACAACATATCAATAATAGGTACTCACTTATCCATGAAAATATAAGTCCAAATAAGAACATACCATCAATACATCACATATACAACCACTATTCTTTTCAACACATTTAGATTCATAGCGTAAAACAACTTAACAAGTCCAGACAAACAACATCAACAACTATATATAAACTAAAAAGTTAACAAACATGAAGGCATCTAAATATCAAATTTAAATATATATTAAAGCCAGAAAGGTATACAACATTGTTGAGGCCTCTTTTAGTCTTTGTCTCTTCTCCTCACCGTGGAGCTCCTCATCTCTTATTCTCCACTGCTCATTTTCCTTCACTACATTGCTCTTCTGAAATCTTCTTCCTCTTTAAAAAGAAAGCTAACATGGGACAACCAAGAGTCACAAGAGATGATTACTTTCATGTTCTCACAAAATAAGGGAAATTGAATAATTGTTTACATTAGGAAATATTTCCACAAAACATTTAAAACTTCTCCCAACATCACCATGTGATTATTCCATCACATTGAAAAGTTCTAGTCCAGTCTTCATCATATTTAGTGCTCCATCATTGCACTTACATTATTAACGCCCTACACTTTGTGTCTTGATGTCCCTAAAAATCATAGATTATCTCCAAATTAAGAATTAGAATGTGGATGGGGCAATGAGAATGATAGAGATACCAACTAGTGAAAAAACAACTATTGATTCTAGTATTAGTATATTAGTGACCCGACATTTATTGTTAACTAGGAGCTTGTAGGCTTAAAGATGCAACACTGGAAATGCCTGAAAAGACCCTGGAAATCCTACAAAACCAATCTCTACCCTAACTAATTCGTTTAACACTCCTCTAGGTTCCTTCAATCAAATATTGAGCTCCTAATGTAATTCCTGCAAAATTATAATAGTTTATTATAAGTAATCACTATAAATATAATTCTTAGCCTCTTAATTCACTAAGCAAACCATGCATGGAAACTGTCTGTATGAAAGAAAAAACAACACAATGTAAATTTCATATAATTCACAGGACCCTTATGCCAATAGAGCATACTCTAATTGATAATACCCTAATGCATATCTTGCACTCTTTTCCTTAACTTGAGGAATCCTATGAATATCTAAGAAATTAAAGGAATGGATGGAAGGAATGGAAAAGAGGCAGAAATCATAGATGGGTTCTAATTGCAAGCTCCAAGAAGGTGTAATATGTGGGCCTCATGGAGGAAAAAGTGAATGAAATAAGAAAGGAATTGAATAACCAAAGGCTATTGGATTCATTGAAGAAGGAGTAACTATAGACCGAGAACAAAAGGCTAAGAGAGAAGTTGCAAGAAAAGGAGATACAACTTGCCACTACGGCAAGTTTATCCCTGGAAGACATACAATGATGCTGCAATTCTAGATAAAGACATTATCATAGTATGGCTTTCTACCTTTGCACGACTACAAGAAGTTCATCTAATTTGGCAAAAAGCCAAGTATTGAGGATAAAGACAAACTAGTTGAGTTCTACATGAATAGTATGATACTCATAAACATGAAATTTTGGGATCCCAACTCCATATTGGGGGACATACAGCTAATGGTACTAGCCTATTGGTTGACCCATAAAGAAATCAGAGTTCAATAAGTAAGGAGGGTGATGAAAAAATAAGACAAGGAGCATGTTTAAAAAAAAATCCCAAAAGATCCCAACAACCAAAACACATTCGAAATTCATCCTTCCTCAACAAAGTTACCCTAAGTTGGAATGTTCAATCTATTTCCTCATAGTGGAAGAGGATGAAAGGCTTCATCAATGTGTCCTTCCACATGTTCCATCATGTCTTCAAGATGGTAATGCTTCTCCTAAATCCTTTTTTACAATTTTCGCATTGATATCAACTGATCCATCATGTGTCATTGATTTTTTCGTTAAGAAAAGAAAAAAATTGTTTCATTCCTCATGCTAATCTTGTGTGAGCTAATCTCATGGTGACTTGTTGATTCTGATTTTCTAGAGAATCAAGTGGACTGAGAAGGTCTACTCATATTAGAGAATGGGATGGTTTTTGGTTCACCTCTTCCCCAAAATCTCGGTTTTCCACATAGTGGACTATTCCATGGCATTACGGCCCTGAACCCTTGTGAACACATCTAGGTTGGTGTTGCATAATTCTCGGGATAACAAACATGCAACACCAATCCAACTAATGATAGACTGAGTTACCCTAACTACAAATAACCGAGGACTAAAACACACACAAATTTGTTTTCCCTATCAACATCAACTCTATTTTATAAACCATTTTACATGTACAACCAAAAAGAGAATATGGATTTTCCTCCATAAGTTACATGAGAGATTCTTCATCTAACCCTCAAGTTTTCTCACCTCAGTGAATTTAATATGTTTCCATTTAGAAAACGATGCCACAACAGATCAAACGGGCTTTTAAGACCCAAACACGAAACCCTAAAATTTGTGTTGTAGGCACTATAATATAATTTCATATCGCAGAAAAAAATCATGTAGGTGCCATGTAATAATTTCATATCACCCTAGAAAATATGTTTTTTAATTACTAGAAGGTGAGATTACTTGGACTTGTTCTAATTGAATTACCACAACCTTAACTTACTCATTGACATCAGAACTGATTCCACTTAGCCTCCTGCAATTTTTTCAGGGCTAACTCACATCTACAAGGGTTTTGACAACAGTCAACAATACAGGGTGATATATTTTATGTAGTAATGACACATAAATCACTAACAGAAATCACACAACCATTATTCTAGGCAGAACTACACATTCTTCTACAAAATTTACAACACGACTTGAAAAAAGGAAAATGGGTAATCTCACCATACAACTTTTCTAATAAAAAAACAATCAAAGAAGCATTTTCTTGACATCATTTCAAAACATAATGCCATGTTCGACTGTAAGAACACTTAGTCACTATAAATCTCACACAACCACACATTCAGTACTCCAATACACAAATTCCACTTTCCCGCATGGATTCAAACCAAAATACAAAATAATCATGCACATATACATCACAATAGAGACCACAATATTTAGGTTTCTTTTCAATATGAACTCAACTAAAATATACTAGAAAGACCAACATATCAATAGTAGTTACTCAACTATCCATAATAATATAAATCCCAATAACCACATGCCACTAATACATAACATATATAACCACTACACTTCTCAACACATTCAGATTCCTAACATAAATCAAGTTGAAAATTGCAAACCAACAACTTCACTAACAATAGATAGATAGAGAGGTTAACAAATGTAGAGGCATATAAATATGAAATTTTAATATACATTAAACTATCCAAATATACAATGCAACCCAGGCCTCTTTGGACCTCTATCTCTTCTCCTCATTTTGGAGAGCCTCCTCTCTTCTTGTCCACTGTTCTTCTTCCTCCGCTCCACTATGCTTCTCAAACACTCTTCCTCTTTAAAAATAAACCTAACATTTTACAACCAAGGGTTAAATGAGATGTTTTGTTTCCCCTTCTCAATAAGTAAGGGAAAATTAAACTTCATTTACAATAGTAAATAATTCCATAAAAAATCTAAAATTTCTCCCATCATCACCCTGTGACCATCCCATCATATTGGAAAGCTTTGGTCTAGTCTTCATCGAATTTAGTGCTCCATCTATGCACCTACATCAGACTTCCAAGGGACAAAAATTTATGACCTTCTTGTCATATGAATATAGTATTCTCATAACCAATTCAAATCATGAGCTACAACATGTCTCTGCAATAACAAGTATCTGCCTTGCTACATAATACCTCACCAAGTGTTTCTCTGGGTTTGGGATTTTGGCATCTTCCTGGTCCTCTTTTGTGGAACCCTTTGAGCACTCATTTCTCTAGGTCGTTGCAAATATCCTCACCTTCCTCTATTGTCACTTTGATGGTGAAACTTAAAAATATTACTAGATCTTTAATCAACTTGTACCTTCTTCTACTACTTCTATTGTAAACTCTGACAATTAAATTTTTTTGAATTATTCAAACTTGGCATTACATTGCTCAAAAATTTCCTCAAAATTATGGTTTGTCTCTTCATACAACCAGCTATATCGTCTTTCTTTACTTTTATCAACTTCATGTTATAATCCAGTCCTTGGCTGAAATTTGGTATATTTAGGATACTACATACCTTCTCTTGTCACATAATTTGAACAAAATTATGGTTTATCTCTTTCCTTAACAACATATTAGGTATATCTTACAGTTTCATCTTGATTATCATCGAAGAAAATATTTTCCTTTTCCAATTTTTATTTTTCATTCTGAATATGAAAACCTTGGTTCATTATCCTCTCTCCCAAGAATTCCAACTCCCCATATAATTCAAAGACATATTCTTGAATTGTATTTCTTTTAACCTCTATTAAATATTCATCACATGTATCTTTTTCCAACCATTCCTCCAAAACTCTACCTCTTGACTTCTTCTCTCTTTCCATGGTGTTTTTAAAACAAATATTAAACGCTTTCTCTGTATGGATTCTTTAAAATTTCCATACAAAAAATAGTTATGATTTTTAAGATCTCATAACTTCGGAATTTCTATTGTATACTCCTCCATGTCATGCATAATATCTGCATTTCACACTAAACTACTCTGATTTTTCTTCCAATTTCATGTAATTATTTGGTCTTAGCCTCCTTTTCAAG
This sequence comes from Pinus taeda, assembly GCA_000404065.3. Taxonomy (NCBI): domain Eukaryota; kingdom Viridiplantae; phylum Streptophyta; class Pinopsida; order Pinales; family Pinaceae; genus Pinus; species Pinus taeda. The sequence continues at coordinate 22,362 of APFE030000497.1, forward strand.
AAATGCCATCTCACCTTATTCTTGCTCATTATTTAACCATAACTTTGATCATCTTGAATTTCTTGTAGAAACCGTTTGACATGATTGAGTTCTTCTTAGCCATCTCCTTCTCAAAATATTCATCACTCATTCCTTTGAGTCTAAATTCTTTATAACTTTTCTTGTTCTACTTGTGACTTTCCTCCAAACCCCTACTATGACTAATAGCAATCATCTTTATCTCTTCCTCTTGTGAACTCTCCTTGTCTACTACTGAGCTTCATCAAGCCCTTGCTCTCTCGGTAACAACTATGTTACTCGTCACCTATGCCAAGCCATCCTTTTGGTACCTTCTCTTCTAGAGGTTATCTATAGTAGAACCTCTTCTTGAGCACTCTTTCTCTTTATGTCACCATTTCTTCATCTAAGAACTTTCTCTTTTCCTTCTCCTTTGAGATAGCTTACATCCTATGGTAGTTGCTACCAATTCAGTCCTTCAACCACGATTCTTTTAATGAGCTAAGTCAAATCTACTAGGGTTTTGACATCATTCAACAAAACAGGATGCTCTGTTTTATGGAGTAAAAACACATCAATCAGTAGCATAAATCATCAAACTACTATTCTAGGCACAACCACACATTCTTCTAAAGATTTTACAACATGAATCCAAAAAATAAAACTGGAATATCTCAATATACAACTTTGCCAATCGAAAACAATAAAAGAAGCATTTTTTTGACAACATTTTCCAAAACATAATGCTATGTTCTATTGTAACAACACTTAGCCACTATAAAAATCACACAACCACACAGTCAATTCTCCAAGTCATAGAGGAAACTTTATCATGTGGATTTCAACCAAAATACAAAAGAACCATGCACAACTACACAATGATTGAGGTCACAATATTTAGGTTTCCTTTTAATATGATCTCAGCATGTGATATACTAGCACCAACAACATATCAATAGTAGGTAGTCATTTATCCATGAAAATATAAGTCCCAATAAGAACATACCATCAATACATCACATCTACAACCACTATGATTTTCAACACATTTAGTTTCATAACATAAAACA
>APFE030000502.1:0-25012 GCA_000404065.3 Pinus taeda
ACAGCTACAAGCAAAGGACAAAGCCTTGGAAAAGCTGCAACATGACCCATGTGAAGTAAAATGTAATTCTCTAAATTCATGTATGTGTCCTCATGATGATTTCGCTGTTTTTGAAAATCATACCACAGGAATTGGCTCCAAACTGTTGGAGAAAATGGGGTATGAAGGAAAAGGTTTCGGCGTTAATGGCCAAGACATTAACAACCCCATCAAAGTAGAAGAATTACCCCATTAGGTAGGACTTGGGTATGTCAGAAAGGAAGTTGGGAATGCGCCACAACAGTTAGTGAACCACCAACAATAAATGATGAGAAACCCTCATAAGTTATTTCCAAATCGACAGACGAGGTAAAAGATGTTGATTTCCTTTCGATTTCATCTTCACATAGTATGATTTTTGTTGGAGATTTGGAGATCCCAATTACAGGGACAAACATGAGGCTCCTTACCAGGACAAGGCACGAGGAGGAAAAAGGACTTGTTGTTAATAACCAAGGCATAACTCAACCATTGGAGGTTGTTCAGAGACCTAAATTTGCAGGCTCGAGATACATGTTTGGTCAATTTAGTGTTGTCTAAATTGCTATCATAAATTGTCAACCCGGGGCTCGTAAGCTGATGAAGTGAAGTGTACAATATATACTTAAGCAGCCTTTCCTAGTTCTTTTTGTCGTTTTTAGTTTACGTCTAACTTATCTTCCTAATGTGATGTGATGAAGTTATAAACAAGTAAGTGAATGTGTGTGTATGTGGTGATTTCTAAATGCTTCTTGAATTTTAAAGAGAAAACTTGAACAATAACTTGGAATGGAATTAAAGCTTCGAATGAAAGTAAAGCATCAAACAAAAAGACCAATGGCACTAGTCCAATACCTTTACTGCTGATAAGAATGAAAATGATATCTACATTAACTCAGCTGAAAGTAAGAACACTACTCTAACTCTATTGAATCCAAAGCAATGCAAAAATTAAGTGACAAATCACACTACTTAATTCTCCCTTAACATTATGCTTTTAGCTAAATTGATCATGTGAAAAAGAGTTAGGAGTGAATTAGAAATATGAGTCTAAAACTAAATAAACCAAGCTGCAATTAAATGATATTTTGGTCCCATAAAAGTTAGTGAATTATGATAAAAAAAACCATCAAGAGATTAGCAACTTGACAAAACTTGATAAAGTAAACTAAGTAAGGAAACTAACTAAGCAAGGAAACTAATGAAAATCAAAGCGAAAGTCAGCAGTTTAGATAAGACAACTTTAGATGCCACTAGTGTTAAAAAGAAGGAAAAGCACACTGTCCCGGGCTCCTAACAAAGCTGTAAAAACACACACTGATCAGTCATGAAAAGTACAAAAACATAAAGCAGCATGATTCAAAACTGTACATTAATATACATGGTGAATTAAAGAAAAAGGAATGTAGGAAAGTAAATTTAAAAGCTACTGTACAATGGTTGTAGCAGACAGGGGACCTCCATCCACTTCAACCAATTAAAAGATCAGCTACGCAGGTAAGAACAGAACTGTCTTCTTGGTATTAAATCAGCACATAATAAAACATAGTGGAGAGCGTAAACGCTATATAAAAGAGTCTTTAAAACAGAGTTTACAGCAGTAAAAGATTAACTTCCAAAAAACTAACTAATCAGCGTGTAAAAACGCTTTATTTATAGCAAGAACACAAACAATTCTGTGCGTAAACTAAGCTAACTAACAGCTATGCAAAAGACACGTTCAGCAGCACCGTGCGCGGATTTAGGGAGCGGTCATCATGGTTTAATAAATCTGTTGTTGGATTCTTGTCCCCTGCAGTCTTCGTGGCTAAAGAAGAGGCTAGCTGTGACTTTCGTGCTCCAACTGAACACGCAGAGCCGTGCCACCGTTTGCAACCTTGCCGTTTGACCAGAGTTACCTCCACGTTGACCAGGGGTGTAGACGGCCAGTTTGGCTGAGTTGACAGCACACGCACCATGTACACAGTCATACAAACTTGCCCATGTGGCTCTTTCCTATGGAGGACACCTGGATCATAGAAAACAAGAAAATGGTTGCGGAATCTGGGATTGGCTGCGGAATCAGAGAACGGCTGCGGAAATCCTGTATCAACTGCGGAATTGCAGCATTTGAACCAAAAATCTAAACCAACAGTCAATCATGAGCACAATTAGCAAATCATGTTAAAAAGTCCTATAATGCAATGAATTGAACAAGTTGATGAAGGAAATGATGAAAAAAGAAGGAAATGAGTAGGAAAAGGCTGTTGGGAGGATGGGTAAATGAGTGCAGGTTTGAGGCTCAACAAGCATCCATGTGGTTTTTCAACAAGCTACACAGTTATTTCTCCTGAGAGGTGGATAGGGATGAGTTGATCTTCAAGGTTCTTTCTGGCCGAATTCCACATTCTTAACTTGGAGAGAAGTCGGATCAGCCACATAGAGATCAAATAAAGGATTGGCTTGGATTTCTTCCACCAGCTCTTCTAATGGCAACACATTGGGGGGTGGATTCTGAATCAAGTTTTCAATAAGATCATCCTTGGTTTGTGGGCCCCCCATGGTAGCTTCTATTACACACAGTGGTGTGGAATAGACTTCATCCTCATCTTCCTCCTCCAACCAGAGAGGTAAATCATGGTCTAGCAAAAGTTGGGCATGAGGATATAGGACTAGCTGCTTGGACATATGCCCATTCTTGATTGTCATGTTCCCATCTCGACAACTGATGTAGGCATCTGCAGTAGCCAACCAAGGCCTTCCCAGGATGAGAGGATACCTAGTGAGCTTTTCCTTTGGTTGGAGAACTAGGAAATTAGTAGGGTACTCCCAAGAATCGATGGAGACCATTACATCTTCCACATTCCCCTCAGGGGTCACAGTGGAGTGGTTTTCTAACTGAAGTACAATTGTGGTCTTTCCTAGGGAGCCCTAAAGGTTGAGATTGAGCATAGTGTCTTTGGTCATCACATTAATGGCAGCCCCTAGATCAATCAGGGTATGGGGGATTATGACGCCATTGATGTGGACATCGACTACAAGACTTCGAGGGTCTAGATATTTTGGACATATTACTTTCCCCAACATCAGGTCAGACAGTTGTCCTATGACATTGATAGTTGGGGCATCTCTCTTGCGCCTGCCTAGGTGCCTGAAGCACTTCTCCTTGATCATCGTGTTGTATATAGGAACATCCTTTATGGCTTGGAGAAGTGGTATCTTTACACGTAACTGTTTTAATTCCCCCAGAAGTTCAGTTTCTTTTGGGGTCGGTTGTGTGGTTCCAATCAATCTCTCAGGAAAAGGTGGAGTGGCTTTTGGTTCACTTTCTTGTTTTTCTTCCTCATCCTCCTTATGGGGAGGTTGGTTATGTGGGAGAACCTTCTCAGATCATAGGTTAATCTCCTGAATCTCCACAACATAAGTCAGGCATGATGTTTACCCACTATATACCTGTTGGGCCTGTCTGTTATTCGGGTTCGGGTTCGGTTGAGTAGGTATTTGGGGTTACCTTGGTGGAGAAGGAGGCAATGGTTGTGGTTGAGTAGGTGGTGGAGGCAAAAGAGCAGGAGGAGAGTTGCACTGGGGCCTCCACCGCTGATGAGGTGCATTTCACTGAGACTGAGTATAAGAGTGAAACGAATGAGCAACTGGTTGAGCATGGTATTGAGATTGATATGACCAAGGAGGGGGTGTGGACCAAGATGGATGAGTAGGGGGTCCCTAAGAAGGCATGGAAGTGGCTTGATTGGGGTTGTAATAGGTCTGGGATGTCCCTTGCATTCCCTGCTGGTAAGGTCTGGGCCCATGTGGCCTCCTTCGGTTCATGAAGTAGAGTGGTTCAGTGGAACTTTCGACCCCCTGGTATGCAGCTTTAAGTACGGGCAAGGAAGGGCATTGATTCGTAGAATGTTCTTCTTCACAGACTGAACACACTTCTATAGAGTTCAATGAACATTCATTTCTAGGATGCCTTCTAGTGCACCTAGGACAAAATATGGCCAAAGCCTTCTTGGTTTCCTCTTGTTTCCTTTTGATATGCAAGGTATCCATTTTCATGGAAAGAGTCTACCTCATCTCGCTCTTGAAATCTTCGAACCGATTCTAAAATTCACTTCTAAGGGATGAACTGGATGAGGATGTACTAGCTAAAGGTTGACTTCCCCTACCTTTCTTTTTGGCTGCCCTACAATGGTTTCTAAACACAATATTTATGTCATCATAAGGTAGTTGGTAGATGTCTTCCCCAACCAACAAATGGAGGGTATCTAGAAGGTCTTCAGGGACTCCTCTGAGTAGGACCAACTTCAGAGATTCAGGGTCAAGTGTGCACCTGGCCCTTTTATAATTGAGCTAAAACCTCTCTTCATAGTCTTCTAAGGATTCATCACTTCCCATGGTCATTCAGAAGATTTCTTCCTTGGTATCCTTTGACCTACAATAGTCCCGATATTTTTTGTTAAAGGCTTGCTGCATCTGAGCCCAAGTTGTGATGTTGTTTCCAGGTAACCCCATGAAGTAGCACAATGTTGCATCCTTGAGGGTAGAAGGAAACAATTTCAACGTCTGCTCATATTTTGCATAGTCATAGGTTCGACAGAGAACAAAAAATTCAAACAAGAAGGTATCAGGATCTTCAGTGGTCAATCCATGGAAGTGAGTCAAGGCTAAAGGACTTATGTTTTTCATTTTAGTGTCCCCATTGGTCTCTCGGATAGGAAAGGTACCCTCTATTCTTTCCCCATTTCCTCTAACATTTCTGTTTTCAGCCATGGTCTTTGGAGGAATGGTTTCTTGCTCTTCTTTTGCTATAGGATATTTATATATCTCTGGTGGTTCACCTATAGGTTCTTCTGGATCATTGCCACCCAAAAAGAGAGAAGGGTGACTTAGTGATGTGGTGGGGGTGTTGGGTAGGAATTTTCTTGAATTGTCTTTGTTCCTACAAGGCATGAAAGGGAATCTCTTTTTGGGTGATTTTTATTTTTTCTGCTTGTACCTACAAAACTGAAATGGATTGAATAACAAATTGCAACTATTGAAATGAACTTGCTGAAATGAAATTGCAGAATTGAAATGAAAGCAGGAAATGACTAATTTACTCTTGCTGAAATGGAAATTGCAGAATTGAAATGAAAGCAGGAAATGACTAATTTACTCTTGCTGAAATGGAAATTGCAGAATTGAAATGAAAGTAGGAAATGACTAATCTACTTTGCTGAAATGGAATTGCAGAATTGAAATGAAAGCAAGGAAATGACTAATCTACTTTTGCTGAAATAAACTACTTAGAAGAATGTTGCAGTACAAAATAGAAGAAAAGAAGTAATCACAAAATACTCTGACGCTTCCCCAGAAACGATGCCAAAAATATGGTGAGCACCAGTATTGCAGCAATAATGTTGCAACTCCTGTGGCTCCCTACTTTACTTTTATCAAGCCGGTAGTTCGTAACAAACTTGGAAGCGACGGTGTTGTATGCACAAGTACTATCTCTTACTGCAGGCTATCACTTGATCAGTTGGCGCAAGTTCGCTAGGAGCTTAAGATAACTTCTATGAATTCTTAGAAGAAGATTTTAACTATGATGAAAGAAAGCTAACTTTAAAGAGGCTATTCTACTTTCAGAAAAAGAAGGAAATTTGAAATGTAATGCAAACCCTAGTACACCCTAATTTACCCACTAACCCTATTGTTGCAGGAAAAGAGATCAAAACTGATGAAATGAGTGCCATTGACCACTGAAAAGGTAAATTGCATTTATTCAAGCTACCTTTGAAAATAAATGAGAAGGAAACATATTTTTTTGCTTTTGAGTATTTTTATGTGGAATTATTATGCTTGTGATTTATCTGGTTGTGAGTGTGCAGAGGGTTGGTGGTGAAGGAAGGTGGAGTTGGCTTTTGCAGAGGTGGAGAAAGGTGTGGAGAAGTCTTAAGAAGCCCCTAGTACCCTTCTGAAGACTTCCATTACGATCGGACTTCGAAAATTCACTCACAGGAAATTCTACAGGAGGCTGTAGGGGATCTATAGGAGGATCTACAGGAGGAAGCCGAGAGCTATTTTTGGAGTTTTGAAGGTGGAAAAATGATGGGAAAGGGGAAATGAAGGCTAGATGAAGGTGTTGAGGTGTCTAGAACTTGTCAAGGAAGATCAAGAATGAACATGATGGTTGGATTTGTTCAAACGGAAAGTAAGAAGCTTATGGGGAAAACATAGAAATTAGGGCAGACTGGCGAACTATTGTGAATGACTTGGGAAACCTATGAGAAGTGAGCTAGTGTTGGCTGTTGTGTGGAGGGATGGTGAGCTGGAAGGTCCTGCAATATATCTGCACAAAAACTGATCGAAGAAAGAACTAACTATACCATGAAAACATAGCTTTTTCTAGCTTGACCTAATTTCTGACCTACAAACAGAAAATGCTGAACAAGAACTTGTGAATAGAAAAGCATGTGGAGAGAAATATGGTAAAAGAACATATATGATCTAAGAAACTGAATCTGAATTAATATATCAATCTTTCCAAATCAAGTTATCACATTAACAGTTGCATGGAAGATCAAAAATTGTGTTTTTTGGTGGCAGCAGTAGTGCCTTGACCTCAAATCATAGTCCCAGGAAGGGAGAAAGGAGAGCAGGGCCTATTGTTGGCCTTTTTGAATCTTATTTTGTCACTATAGTAACCTACTTGAGCAATTGAAACAAAAACAACTATACTAACCATCAAAAGCAACCTAATCTAACAAAGTAAAGTGAATCTATGCAACATAAATTAACTGAGGAACTGAAGCAAAAACATATAAGTACACAGTAAGAGGTGATGGGAAACTTGGGTTGGGCCCTAACCAAAGAGCTTCAGCCCTCTGAAAGAGATCAGTGCTGGCTCAAAAACTCTTTCATCTTCATTATAAAAAATAGCAGTTACATTACATAAACTGTTCTCAAGAGGAACTCGAAAATGAGCTGAACACAATTCTGCACAAAAGTGTGAAAATCAACTCATAACTAGCTAACCTATTGAGGCTATAAGCCTCCTTATTTATACAAATGGAGTCTTTCAACAGTCCTCCTAAAATCTAGGAACTCGGCTTTCTAGAATTGGAGATAAACAACAGTCCTACTTTACTTGCTCGATTGCCCCTTGGAATCATCCATGTGGACCATTGTGCTCCAAGTTACTGATGGAGGATTCGAGAAAAGGGGTCATAAACAAAGGAGACACCCACCTACAAATCCTCTTCCCTGTTTTCCTCGAGTTTTGGCTACCATTTGCTCACAAATCCCTTGACTTTGTCCAAAATTGGCCAAAAAATCTGCATACAACACACATTAGACTACATGGCAAAGTGACTAACCCAATTCACTCTATTAGCATAAATATATTCAAAAACATACATTAAACTAATGAGAATGGTGGATTAAGTTGAAATAAGAGGCAGAATGAGCCCATATAATTACCCATTTCTGGGGTTCACTACAATGTATACAACTTAGATCCCTCCTTTAACTTTGCTTGGAAAATATCTAGAGCTTTCCCTAAGGAAATAGCTCATGAAACCCTAAAATGATAATCATCGCCCTTATGAAGCTAAAAAATATGATGATCGCTTGTTGCACCTTGTTAAGCCAGTGATGTCATCACTCTATTCTCTCTCATACTCATGATGGTCTCAAAAAGGAAGTTTTCCCAAAGAGGATGAGAAGCTTCATGATCTAGAAGCTTCCAGAGCCGTAAGCTAGAGGTGGTTTCGCATAGATGAGGTCAAATCCTCCTAATTTGACCTCTTGGTCTCATCCCTATGAGCTACCTCCTTAAGATGTGGGCCTAATCCTATCTTTATAGGAGGTCTAACTCCCTCTCCCAACCTATAAATTTCCCCTCTACCATTCCCAAATGGTTGATGTATGTCCATTTTCACCCCTATGCTGAGCTTGTGCTTAGATGTTATTCATTAGACTTGGAGAAGGAATGTTGGAGAGTTTCTTGGATTGGACTTGGATTACCACTCAAGGAGAGCCTTTCAAGATCAAGACTATGGTTGTAAGCTTCCCCTTTATTCTTTAAATGATAATACAACTGCTGGTTCATATTCCCAATATATATATATATATATATATATATATATATGTTCATGTATGTATTTGTTTGGCATTCCTTGATCAGCTAAATAGATTATTATTGGATTTTCTATTAGTCTTGGTATGCTTTATTGCCTCTCGAATACTTGTGCAGGTACATAAGCACTGAAAGAAGTAGGAACGGGTCTGTGACACAAGCGATTTGAAGATGTCAACAAAGGAGATTAGGTTAGCATCAAAGCAAGGTAGGCCATCTCGCTTGTTTTATTTTTCAATCATAATCTAGGAAGGTGCCTAGTTGATTGTCCTTTCAGTTGCTAGACCCACTCATTGGGCTAGAGGGACCATCTCTATCCGCAGAGAGGATTAACCTTGTCAACAAAATGGAGACTCCACTAGGGAGCCTATGACCTTTCCTTCCTTTCCTTCACCTTGTCTTTTGACGAGTTTGGTTAACCATTGATTTTTAGACTTCATTGCTTGCTTGTAGTCAGTTTCATTACCTTGTAGATGTCTGAAGATTGTTAACTTGAGTTGTATTCAAAAATTTAGATTTCTTTGTCCTTTTCTTCAACCATCGTGGATATGAAACCGACAGTCATGATGATATCACAAGTTTTTTAGTTACAATAGCGATGATCGCTACTTTACTACTGACATGTATGATGATTGTAGAAAACTTAGAAATTTAGGGTTTTCTCTTTGATTTTCAGTTTTAGTTGTCTTCTCCTTGTGATTTACTAGTGTGTTTGTTCATTGACTCTCTCATTGTCTACTTGCAATTTCCTTTTGACTTGGATTGAGTGTTCTTGAAGTTTGATTAACCGTTTAGGGTTCTAGGTCTTCTAGGTCAACCTTAGTACACTCATCGGTCTTCCGATCAGAGATCATAGATTGATTGCCTGAGTTTAAAAGCCATTGTGTGTCTAAACGTGCTTGCAAATTACTTTTGGTTCTTGTGAATTAAGTTGTTTTCATTAGAGGATATAGTGAAAGTTTCATAATCTTCAATTGATGAATGATAGATTATAATTTGGTCGTCTCATTGGGATCAAAAGAAAGTGTTTTCTTTGAAGTTGTTTATGTTTCAAACTAAAACTGAAAGCACAATTCTTTTCCTAGTTTTTAGAAAATTTTGCGTTGCATTTGAATCATTGATGTGAAAGTGATTTTCATACTTCTTGGTTTGCTTGCATTCTCTTTCCCTTTGCGCTAGATTATGTCTGTTGCATTTTGAAAAAAAAATAATCATTATATCTTAGAGATTTTTCTTTAAGATTTGTTTTGGAATTGCATTTTCTTAGCATATGAAAGATTAGATTTCATAATTTTTCATTTAGAATTTGAAGATGGTCAAAGATTCATATTGCATTTGGTTTGATGCATGATTTGAGTCATTTTCTTCCCGATATAGCTAGCCTTCATCGAATTGAAAGATCTCATTTCATCATCTAGTTTGCATTTTAGGAAGAAAAAACATCGTTAAAGCCTTGAAATTGAGACATAATTACAAGATTAATTTTAAAATATATGAATTGACTTAAGGATCATTTGAAATATTAACGATCATATATAGTGGTCTAGGTTAGAGACATGTTTCGACATCTTTAAAACTTAGTAGTTGTCATTAGCTTTGACATTAGACAGTGCTAGCATGAACTTGTGCTCTTCACACCATCACGTATATAAAGGGAGACCCCTCTAGGTTGCAATCCTTTATCCATAGGAAGCCGAGTTTTCTGCCCTCTAAATATGATACACCAAACACAACATTCGGGGAGATTTCCTGCACGTACGTCAAGTCGTTGGTCAATTTATTGGTTGATGTGTTGTTGAAGCCTCAGATTTCTGCTGTTCCAACATGGGGGATAACCACCCAGTCCGGGCCTTAAAGAAAACTCCTTTTCCATTTGAAGTGGTGGCTCCGATTAGGGATGATGGGACCAGTTTCCCAGTGTGGGTTTTAAAATGAGAGTGGGTGGTTTTCAAGCAATTGCAGTAAGGATAGTGATAACTAAATGACCTATTCTATCATGCAAATCTCTAGCTAACTTAATCTAATATAAACCCGGGTATTCTATGTGATATGCGATCTAAAAAGATATCTATTTGACATGTGATAATAAAGATCAATCACGCATTAAACAAAGGTGATAACGTGTTAAGATAATTTATTTGACTAAATAGTTAGTCAAATAAATGTATAAAATTATATTGCATGCATCTGATGATTATATATGAAAATAAACAATTTCAGCTAGGCATCATACAATAGTGCAATTAATGAATAATAGAAAGAAAATATCTCATATACAATTCATGAAAATGAAGTGTTATCACTAATTAAACTGAAACATAACTAATCATACAAGATAGAAGTACCATATGTGTGAAGTTCTGCTCATTTGACTAATGACATAGATCAACTCCTTTCTTCAGATCAAATTATCTTCCAAGTATACAATAGTGCATCAACAAAGGAAAGTAGTTTGATATTTAAAATAAACGACCATGTTCCATAATTTCATCAAGGCATTCAAAAACTTACAGAAATGCATTCTTTGCAAATGTTTTTGATAAAATTCTGGAACCTTCTGTAAATTCATGAGAAGGGTATAAATACTATTCTAACTAATGTTCGAAAATAGATAATACAAAAATTTGAGGAGGTTTCAAACAACCTTCCTCCTAACTAGTCAACTAACTCTAAAAATAAAAGTGACTTGATGAGTAGAGGCTATAACAATGACTTTTTGTCTGCGAGTTTCTCTTTTAAATCGCATATATTGGCCATTGGTTTGACTTGAGGAGGTGCCCCAAACTATGTTCTAACTTGTGTTGTGAAAATAATCTGTGAGAGGTGGTATCATCTGCTAAGTTGAATGGAGTGAGCAGTTGAGGGTCATGATTTGGCTGTGTGGCTTGAAAAGGTATTTCCATTGCCTCCTAATCAATCTTTGCTAACTTTGCGATTACTTCTTCAGATTTCCACTCTTTGCTGCCAACTTTTATGCAAGTCATTTAAATCGAGCAGTATTTTTGGGTTACCTTCTTTCACCAAGTTTGTGGCATGAAAGGTGTAGTTTACTGTTTTTACTATGTTCTTTGACACCTCTGCTGCTCTTACCATTGCTATTTCATCTTGATTGATCCACACATCCCAATCTATTATGCTCTTGACCTGCGAGAAGATACCAGAATACCAAATATGTGAAGAATATACCCATAACACAGAACAATAAGAAATAACAACATGTATTCTATTATTCAGAAAGGAAAGCAATGTTCACTTGACTCTTCGAGGGGGCAGCCTCCAATAAAGCTAGGCTCAATTACAAAATAAGACACGATGCTCCTCAAGGGGAGTCTCTATCCCTTATATATGATTCATACATGCAATACCATGGGTCAGTACCATGGTTCTTATTAATACCATCTATCTAATACCATGGCCCATTTGCAACTAACTGTGGTCCCTTCTTTAAATGCGGGTCAACCACTTACAATTATTAATATGGGCTTTATTGACTCTTTAACTAGATATAACTATGACTTGACCTTATTACATAAATAAGGGGGTTAGGGCTGGAACCTAACATGCCCTCCCCCATAAAAATAGCCTTGTCCTCAAGGCTGAAGCTACGGAAACTGCTGAAGAATAGTGGTCGGTTCCCAGGTCACATCTTCTGGAGAGGTGTCTTTCCACTTGACAAGGACTTCCTTGATCGTGTGACTGCACAGGTGTTGTTCTCGTGTGTCAAGAACCTGTTCAGGTTGGAGCCAGATTGAACCTTCTTCATCCAATTCAGTAGATTGGTTTGAATTCTACAATGGTTCCCAACCACTTTCTTGAGGCATGAGACATGGAAGATAGGATGGATTTTTGTAGTGGGTGGCAAGGCTAGCTTGTAGGTTACTTCTCCGATGCACTGAAGTATTTGATACAATCCGTAGAATTTTGGAGATAATTTCTAACAACCCTTGTCTTTGAGTGATGTTTGCTTATATGGTTGCAACCTCAAGAATACCTGATCCCTTTCTTGAAATTTGTGCTCTGAACGATGTTGGTCTGCCTGTTGCTTCATGCGATTTTGAGCTTGATGGAGATTCTCTTTGAGGTGGGCCAGCATGGTTGCATGGTTCTGTAGGAGTTGATCCACTGCTTGTACCTTCGAGCATCACTGGCTATAAGAAGTAGGTGAAGGAGGGAGTTGACCATAAACTGCTTCATATGGAATCATTTTGGTGGTGGCATGATAGCTGGTATTATACCACCATTCGGCTAGAGGTAACCACTATACCCATAGATGTTGATTTTCTGAAGTGAAACACCTGAGGTAGGTCTCCAGACATTTGTTGACTGCTTCAGTTTGACCATCAGTTTGGGGATGATAGGAAGTACTGAGTTGTAGTTGGGTACCTTGTAGCTTGAAGAGTTCTTGCCAAAAGTTACTAGTGAAGATCAGGTCATGATTAGACACAATGGAAGTGGGCATGCCATGCAATTTGAAGATCTCGTCCATGAAATATTGAGCCACCAAAGCTGGTGTAAAAGGGTGGGGTAGGGCGCAAAAATGAGCATACTTAGAAAGTATATCCACAAGCACCATGATGACTGACTTGTTGCATGACTTCAGAAGACCTGTAATGAAATCCATAGAAACCTCCGTCCAGATTGAGGTAGGGATGGGTAATGGCTATAATGTGCTTGGGGATTTAACTGTTTCTCCTTTGTGGTGCTGACACATATCACACTCAACTACAAAAGTAAGAATGTCCTTTTTCATGCCTGTCCAAAAGAATGAACGTCGAGTGCGAGCATAAGTCTTCTGAAAGCCTGAATGGCCTGTAGTGGGAGATGAGTGCAACTTTGCCAAAATGCAACTTTGAGGGTGGATGTTGGTGATATCACTACTTTGTCCTTGTAGTGAAGAATCTCATCTTGCCAAGAGTAGCCCGCTGTGGAATTTTGATCCACCTATAATTTATTAATGAGTTGGGAGAGAAAAGGATGTGAAAACCATTCCTTGCGAGCCTCTTCAATCCACTCTGGAATGGGAAGAGAGATTGCTAGCAGGGTGCTGTCCTCCTCACATTGGTGTGATAAAGCATCCGCTACGACATTTTCGCGCCCCTTCTTGTAAATTATCTCATAATCATATCCCAACATTTTGGCTAGCCATTTATTTTGTTGTGGTGAGGATAGGCGTTGCTCCAAAAAATATTTAAGGCTTTGATGGTTTGTGCAGATTTGGAAATTCCACCCCATTAAGTATGGTCGCCAGGTATCCACTACATGTAGGATGGCCATAATCTCCTTCTCATAGGTATATTGTCCTAGATTTGTCCCACTTAGTTGTTGGCTAGTGAAGGCCAAGGGTCGACCTTCCTGCATTAAGACAACCCCAATACTCGTACCTGACGCATCACATTCAATCACAAAAGATTTGGTGAAGTCGGGTGGTGCCAATATGGGAGTGGAACACAATGGAATGTTTGAGAGCTATAAATTCTTGTTGCGCTTCATCATTCCAGAGGAATGAATTTTTCTTGAGAAGGTGAGTGAGGGGTCTAGCAATGCGACCATAATTGCGGACAAATTTGTGATAGTAGCTGGTGAGACCTAAAAAGCCTCTCAAGCTCTTCAAGGTCTTTGGTTGAGGCCAATCCTGCATTGCCTGGATCTTTTTGGGATCCACCCTGACACCTTCACACCCCAAAATGTGGCCCAAATACTCAACTTGTTCCATGCCAAAAGATCACTTGGACAATTTGACAAATAATTTATGCTTCCAGAGCAGTTGCAAGAGAAGATCTACATGCTAAAGATGTTTTTCCTAGGTGAGGCTGTAGATGAGGATGTCATCAAAGAAAGCAAGGACAAATTTTCTGAGATATGGCTTGTGTAGGTGATTCACAAGGCTCTGAAAAGTGGATGGGGCATTATAGAGACCAAATGGCATGACCAGGAATTCATAATGGCCTTCATGAGTCCGAAAAGTAGTCTTTGGAATGTATACTTCTTTCATGCGCATTTGGTGATAGCCCGAGCGAAGGTCGAGATTAGTAAAGAATTAAGCCCCATTTAGTTCATCCAGCAAATCATCAACAACCGGGATGGGAAATTTATCTTTGACCGTCAAATTGTTGAGGGCCCTGAAGTCTGGACACATACGCCATTCCCCATCTTTTTTGAGCACCATGACCACAGGCGATGAATAAGGACTAATGCTAGGACAAATGACACCAGCTTCTAAGAGTTCCTTGATGATATTTTCAATTTCATTCTTTTGGGCAAAAGGATATCTATATGGGTGCACATTTGGTGGTTGTGCCCCTGGGACCAAAATAATGCTATGATCATGTTCCCCTCTTGAGGGTGGAAGCTCATGAGGCTTGTCCAAGACCTGCAGATGGTTGTTTAAGACCTGTTGCATCTCAGGATGAATATGAAGGGAATTAGGTTCGAAGGTCTGGATGGCATTAAATTGGGTTATAACTCCATGGTGGCCCTTTTTTGAACAATTTTTCCATCCTATGCGAGTTGATGATAGAAGGAGCACCTGCTTGGAGTCCGCGTAGGGTATGTGTGTAGTTATTCTACTTAAAGCTCATATATAACTCCTAGAAATCCATTGTGATTGGGCTGAGTGTGCGGAGCCATTCAGCACCCAAGACAATGTCACACCCACCCATGTTGATGGAAAACATGTGGGTCTTTAGGTGATAATCCCCCATTTGAAGTTTGACATTTTCATAGTGACCTTCACATTTCATTATCCCCCCATCAACAATCTAGACCTAGAAATTAGAGACTGCTCTGACAAAACAATGCACTGCTTCAATGACTCTTTGATGGATAAAGTTATGCGTACTGCCACTATCAATCAAGACTACTACAGGGCGATGCTTAATAAAACCTCTGATTTTGAGAGTTTGGGGAGACGAAATTCCTGCCAAAGCATGAAGCAAGATAACTGGTTCTTTAGGTGTAGCTGGGAGCTCATTGTCTGGCTGGTTGTCCTCATCTTCCTCCTCTAGTCCCTCATGGTGGGGCTTCCTCAGATGAACTGTGATTAGTAGCATCAATTTGAAAGAATTTGGGTTCCTTACATTTATGCCTCGGGGAGTATTTTTCATCACAGTGGTAACACAATCCTTGCTTTCTTCTTTTTTCCATTTCCACTGGTGACACCTTTTGAACCTTAAGTGTTTGGGTAGTGCTCAAAGCCTGGGAGGGGCATCCCTTGGCTATGAAATTTGGAAAAGTCAACTGGGCAGATTAGCCCTCCTTCATAGCTAATCTACCTGAGATTGAGGAGTCACATAAAGACATTCTATTCACGGATTGTGTTAGGGTCCAACTATAACCCCCTTATTTATGTAATAAGGTCAAGTCATAGTTATAGTTAGTTAGCAGTATTCTCTCTTAGGAATACTGCAGTAGCTAATTCTGAGAAAAGTTAATTCTGCCCAATTTCCTGTGAGAATCACACCCAGGTATAGGAGCCACACAAATAGTCAGATTTGTTAGTGAAACCCTCAACTACAGAGTATGAGTAGGAATGTGGCAGTGATCAAACCCTTGCTGCTAGATCTGAATGTCGGATCTGATTGTTGTGACTACTACAGAACCCAAACTATTGGATCTGAATGGCGGATCTGATAGATCTGATTGGCGGATTTGATAGATCTAAATGGTGGATTTGATAGATTTGAATGGTGGAACTGATTGTTGCAGCTACGACAGAACCTAATCTGCTAGATCTGATATGGAAAAGATGATGCGTGATCTAGAGAGAGATAAGGGAACTATGGTCTCAAGGAGTGTTAGGTGTTATAGATCACAATATACATAAGGATCCGATAGTAGTACTCGACCCAATCTTTTAGGGCACTAACCAAGGAGGATCAATTGTACCCTTAGTTGTACAACCTGACTACCTTATCGTACGCACGAGTAATCTCCCCGAGTGCTATTCTCAATGTATTGTAGCAGCAAGATGACCGATGATTTATCTATGGCAAGGTTTCAAGAGAGTCTAGGGGGCTTCCGATATACCCAGAGGGTACTTGGAAGACAGTCTATGTGCGGTTCTGTCTAATGCGCTACTACTCAAAGGGGTACCCACAGGGGTTACAAGGGAGTCCAACAAGTGTGACCACCTCTTGTATTTCCTGCATGCGTGCCTCACCAAATCCATAGGTTTATGTGCTCAATGACAAATCCTATGGTTTAAAGACGCCGGAACACGTCTCTAGCCAAAAAAAAATCTACTAAAAATGGAGATCCCACTAGCCTTGTAAAGTGCTCTGATACCACTTGTTATGCTCTTGAATTGCGAGAAGATACCAAAATACCAAATATGCGAAGAATATACCCAGAACACAGAACAATAAGAAATAACAGCATGTATTTTATTATTCAGAAAGGAAAGCAATGTTCACTTGCCTCTTCGAGGGGGTAACCTCCAATAGAGCTGGGCTCAATTGCAAATTAAGACACGATGCTCCTTAAGTAGATTCTCTATCCTTTGTATAGGATTCATACATGCAATACCATGGGTCAGTACCATGGTTCTTTGTTGGCATTATGATACAAGTGTTGTCCTTGATGGCAACTCACGTAGATGACAGATCATAGTGCAGTAGGTCAGTAGCAAAGAATTGACTATAAAGAATGAAGAAAGAAAAGTAAATATTCAGGTTCACTATATACCACGTCGTGTACACATGCAGGTTCACTATGTACCAAGTCACGTATATACACAGGTTCGCTATATACCAAGTAGTGTATACACGGAGGTTAGCTATATACAAAGGCGCGTATATCGTACACACTCACTTTCACGCAAGGAAAGGCGCGTACATGTCGGAAAACTAAGTTTTGGGTCCGTGGTATTTGGTCCATGGTATTTTGGTATTTGGTCCTTGGTATTGCGTCCGAAGTGTTGAAGCTAGGTATTGGGTCCCTAACATTGGTTCTAAATGGTTTTGGACCATGGTATTGAGTAAGGCCTAAGACTATAAAAGGAGAAGAAGATCATTAGGCTAAGGCATTTAAAAAATCTTGAGTATCTGATGAAGCATGAGATCTAGTATGCAAGTTATGGTTTCATGATACCTTGCTTGATTTGAGCTAAGGTGGAATCTCAGTGGTTGATGGAGAACAAGATCTAAGGATAGATTGGGATGTAATGGCTTGGAATGAATCATCTCTATACGGTTTGATCTTGTTAAGTATAGATCTGTATACTGACGCATGTAACGTTCTGTAAATATTATGATCTGGGTATAACTCAAGTTTGGAATAGCTCTAAATAATGAATGAATATTTACAGATGTATACACTGGTTGACTATGATAAAATAGCGTACATACGCAGGTTAGATACATCTAATTAGCGTATACCATATGAGCTATGATGTTTGAAGTTACAAGTGGTTCTGATTGTTGATGAGTTCTGATGACTGTTTACTGGTGTCAGTATTCTCCATATTCAGTTTGGTTGATTGTGTTTAGCTTCACTGTTGATGGATGAGATCTAATGATGGATTAGGATAATAATGACTTATATTTATGTGATCTGATGGACTAGATCTGGTTGCTAACACACATATTATCCTTGTATATGTAATAATCTGGGTATGTCTGAAGTCAGGAAGTGTAGCAAGTTATAAGTAAGTAATTATTGACATATACATTGGTTCGCTTTGGTGAAGTTGTGTATACATGTTGGTTTGACTCTTCCAAGTAGCGTATGCACTTTGATGCATGATTTTTGATGATACAGTTAGATCTGAACGTTGTTGCAGAGTTCTATGTTTTGCTCTGTGTTCTGGTGACTACAGATTGTTGACAAGGTTCCAGTGATTCAGTATTGGGTGATTCAGAGATTGATGATGCTAGTGTTGATTGATTGTGTGCCTCAATGATATTGATGGGTCCAGTATGAAAATTGGATGAAATGTGGCCTTCAAATTATGGTGTTGTGATTCAGGAGTATCCAGTCTGAAAATTTATGAAACGTGGTACTTGGAGGAAGTAAGAGAAGGTTGTAGCCTTCTGTAGGTCGGCACCTACGTACTAGTACATTAGCTAGTACAAGAGCTAAGGGGGTGGTAGCTCCCTTCCAGTAGCAGCTAGAAAACGAGTAAAGGTTGGAGCATTCAGTAGGCTGGCACCTACATACTAGTAAAAGGATCGGCTAGTACAAGACCTAAGGGGGTTACAGCTCCCTTCCAGGAGAAGCTGGAGAACGAGAGAAGGTTGTAGCCTTCTACAGGTAGAAACCTGTGTATTGGTATAAGACTGCACCATTACAAAAATATTGTAAAAAGAAGTTTCTTATTAAAAGAAGATAGAGACAAATTGCAGCAGATGGTTTTCACCCGCATTGGGTTTCCACCTTACATCTCGGTGTTCATGTGTCTTGATTATGTGTGATAATATGTTTTGTTTTACTACTCCTGTATACTGTTCATATGGTTAATAATGTTTTGATGCACTCATTAAGGATCAACTAATTGAATCATAAGTTTACTGGATATACGCTTGTTGCATTACACACAGTTGCATATACACGTGGTACGCCTTAACTGAAGTAGCGTATATGAATCTTAGTATGGAAATGAAAAAGTTATATTGATTTGATAATACTGATTCACCCCCCCCCTCTCAGTATTATTTCCAACAATTGGTATCAGAGAAGGTCCTTTGGTAGAAGATTGATCGCTTGAAGGAGATCCATAGATCAATGGGAAAGAAGCTTAAGAAGAAAGCGCCTAAGAAGAAGAAGACATCTCAGAAGAGCTATGACAGTGGGAGAATTGATTGGGGAATATGTGGAAGAAGCACTTCAGATTCAGAATCACTTCAGAATGAAGATGAATAAGCAAAAGAACTATCAGGTATGAATTTGTTATCCTTTGGTGATACATTTATCCATGCATTTGAAGATGATGAAAGTGATAGTGAAACAACTTAATTTTCTCTTATGGGTGAGCAAGAAAGATATCAAATAGAGGCAGAATTTAAAAGGCTTACAGAAAAAAATTGGAGATCAACAAGATCTATTGAAGAAAAGGGAATGTGCCTTCAAAGAAGAAGCTACTAAACTAAAAGCTCAACTAGAGGAAGGAAACAAAGTAAGGAAGTTATTCAAGGACAAGGAAGACCAATGTCAAAAGTTGCAGGATGAAGTGACATCATTAAGAAATGAAGTCAATGAAAGGAGCACAACAATCAAGAAACTCAGAGATAGATCCAGTTACTATGAAAGTCTTGAAGCTACGATCCTCTCACTAAAAGAAGATCTTGAAGAATCAAATAAGAAGAATAAAGAACTACTCCAAGCTCTTGAAAAACAAGAAAGTGAAGTTATTGAAATAAGACATTAGTTGGAAGAAGGAAGAAAAGCTGAAGAAAACATGAAGAAGCAGTATCATGAAAAGGAGGAGCAACATCAGGTTGAGGTAAATATTCTAAAAGATAACTTAGAAGAAAATGATAAGCTCTTACAATTTCAAGATAGTACTAAGATCTTGGATGATATTCTTAGTAGTCAAAGGTCTCCTGCTATCAAAACTAACCTTGGTTTTTATGAATCTATTGAAGATGAATCTAGCTCACAAGGAGAGGTAAGGAACTCTAATGAGAAATTTAAAATAATCAACAAGGAGATGAGAGGACAACCCCATCAACAGCGACAGAGAGAAATTCTTCAAAGAAAACCTTTTACTCCTCCGATGAATAATGTTGAATGTTATGTATGTCATAATCTTGGACATGTTGCAGCCAGATGTAGAAGAAGAATGGTTCAAGACCATCACATAGAAATATCATCACGTTCCAGGTACTTTAAGGGATATTGCTTTGCTTGCAATATGTTTGGTCACAGAGCTGTTGATTGCTATAGAAGGAATATGAAACATGTAAGATGTTATGCATGTAACAATCTTGGACATACAACAAAGGAATGTAGGAAAAAAGTACGGGCACCATACCAAAAGGAGAAAACATCATCACACTTGAAGATATGGAAGAAGAAGGAATTACACTCAAAAAGATGTGGCACAACACAATATACAGACATAATAGACTCAGAGGGAGTTGTAAGTGTAAAAATTCAGTGTCCTAAATCTCATATGCAAGTTTCATAAAGGGAAGTCACATACGAATTGGTTACTGCAGAATCGCGTATATGTTAGTTTGAGGAAAAGCAGTAGGGACAGGCTCAGGAAAAAGGGTCTGATATGATTCAGTCCATTATTTGCTCTGTTTGATAATGGTTACAATCTGCTGATGATGTGTGGAAATGTCTTGACACTTGTAAGATGTTTAAAAGTCTTTTGATCCTAAATTAATGATGATGATGCCTTGATACTTCTTGCTCATATATGCATGATCAGATCTGACATTAAGCAAGACGACACAGGTTCAGGGGGAGCATGTGCTTTTAATAATGCATTGTTGGAATTATGGTTAGTATTCCTTGGTGATGATGCTTATATGGCTAAATTATATATCTTGCTATGATATGGTTATGAGTTGTCCATGGAAAAATCTCATATGATTCTTGGGGTTACATAGTTGATGTTCAGATTAGATTTGTGGTTGATTCTCTGATGATGCATATATGGTGCTTACATGGTGATCTTCATAAGGATAAGGAGAAGTACAAAGCTTGAATACACATCTTCATTACTTGATCATGAGTCACTCATATGCTGCTTTCGTCATATGCATAAAGATCATATAATACAGTTATGATGCAATATTCCTATAGTTCTTAGCGCTCATGTGGATGAGGATTGTTGCTGTTGATGATATCAAGAAGTCTTGACAAATGATCTTGAGCTCAAGATACATAGTGCTGGATACATGAATGATTACTCAAAGTTGCATTGTTGGATACATGATGATGATGAGTTCTTACCTATATGATGATAGTTTGATACTTACATATGTTGATTGATGCAGATGTTCCAAAGTGATGATACTTGGATCATGCAAATCTTGATGTTGATGAGATGGCTATGGTGTTTTTCACATATGATATAATGTGAATGATTCTATATGTCATATGTAGAATTTTGTTCAAAAGGATGAGTTGATGCAGACATACCTTGTTATAGGTTGATGACTTATACACTAATGAACATATACAGGTTGTTGGTCTAGATGTTGTTGTCAGATGATTATGGAGCAGATCATACATTGTGTATGATAGTTGTTGATGACTATCATGATATTATTTAGATGTTTGGTCTTTGTTATAAATGTCATATCAAGACTCATGATGTAATAGTTTGTCTCTATCTATTGTAGTCATTTGACAAATCCATTTTGGTCATATGATGTAATTTGTACCCCCTCTATGCATGGGAAGGATGAAGTAATATTTGGTATCTGGCGTATCCCCACTTGGTTGCGTGGATGAGCCAATATTGGTATATCCCCATTGGATTGGGAGATGGATGTATCTATGAGGTAATAGGAAGGTCATTTATGATAGAGTCATGTTCTTCTTGTAGAACATCTTTTTGTAGACCTTGCTTACAGTCAGGGGGAGCATGAACAACACACTTCAGCAGAGCAGAGATTTCAGCATGCACCCAGAGGGAGCATGCACAGATTGGTACACCTTGGCATATACAAAGGGGGAGCTCATTCAGAGATTTTAGCAGGTACTCAGGGGGAGTATGGACAACGGAATTTTTATCAAGGAAAGAGAATATCTTGGTCCACCCTTTGCCCTTGATGTCAAAGGGGGAGAGTGATTTGGTGTTGTTGCCATCCAAGTCCAAAGGGATAGATTGTTGGAATTATGATGCATGTGTTGTACTTGATGGAAACCCACTCGTAGAAGAATAACTCACTTATATATAGCTAGATGAATCTACAGAAGAGATATTAGATGTGACAGAATACATGGGATGTAGGACAGCCCAAAGGAATTAGTTCAGATGTAATGAATAATGACAACTCATTAAGATGACAGTTCTTAGTATGACAAGTTAGCTTTGCCATCAAGTTGAAAGGGGGAGATTGTTGGCATTATGATACAAGTGTTGTCCTTGATGGCAACTCACACATATGACAGATCATAGTGCAGAGGTTCAGTAGCAAAGAATTGACTACAAAGAATGAAGAAAGAAAAGTATATATGCAGGTTCACTATATACCAAGTCATGTACACACACAGGTTCACTATATACCAAGTCACGTATATACGTAGGTTAAATATATACCAAGTAGTGTATACATGCAGGTTATGCATGCAGGTTCACTATATACAAAGGCACGCATATCGTACACACGCACTTTCAGGCAAGGAAAGGTCGTACATGTTGAAAAACTAAGTTTTCGGTCCATGGTATTTGGTCCATGGTATTTTGGTATTTGGTCCTTGGTATTGCATCCGAAGTGTTGAACCTAAGTATTGGGTCCCTAGTATTGGTTCTAAATGGTTTTGGACCATGGTATTGAGTAAGGCCTAAGACTATAAAAGGAGAAGAAGATCATTATGCTAAGGCATTTAGAAAATCTTGAATATCTGATGAAGCATGAGATCCAGTATGCAGGTTATGGGTTCATGATACCTTGCTTGATCTAAGCTAAGGAGGAATCTCAACGGTTGATGGAGAACAAGATCTAAGGATAGATCAGGATCTAATGGCTTGTAATGAATCATATCTATATGGTTTGATATTGTTAAGTCTAGATCTGTATACTGACGCATGTAATGTTTTGTAAATATTATGATTTGGGTATAACTCAAGTTTGGAATAGCTGCAAATAATGAATGAATATTTACAGATGTATACACTGGTTGACTATGATAAAAGCGAGTACATACGCAGGTTAGATACATCTAATTAGCATATACCATATGAGCTATGATGTTTGAAGTTACAAGTAGTTCTGATTGTTGATGAGTTCTGATGACTGTTCACTGGTGTCAGTATTCTGCATATTTAGTTTGGTTGATTGTGTTTAGCTTCACTGTTGATGGATGAGATCTAATAATGGATCAGGATCATAATGACTTATATCTATATGATCTGATGGACTAGATCTGGTTGCTAACACACATATTATCCTTGTATATCTAATAATCTAGGTATGTCTGAAGTCAGGAATTGCAGCAAGTTATAAGTAAGTAATTACTGACATATACACTAGTTCGCTTTGGTGAAGTTGCGTATACACGCTGGTTCGGCTCTTCCAAGTAGCGTATGCACTCTGATGCATGATTTTTGATGATACAGTTAGATCTGAATGTTGTTGCAGAGTTGTGTGTTCTGCTCTGTGTTCTGGTGACTGCAGATTGTTGACAGGGTTTTAGTGATTCAGTATTGGGTGATTCAGAGATTGATGATGCTAGTGTTGATTGATTGTGTGTCTCAATGATATTAATGGGTCTAGTATGAAAATTGGATGAAACGTGGCCTTCAAATTATGGTATTATGCTTCAGGAGTATCCAGTCTGAAAATTTATGAAACGTGGTACCTAGAGGAAGAAAGAGAAGGTTGTAGCCTTCTGTAAGTCGGCACCTACGTACTAGTACATCAGCTAGTACAAGAGCTAAGGGGGTGGTAGCTCCCTTCTAGTAGCAGCTGGAAAACGAGTGAAGGTTGGAGCATTCAGTAGGCTGGCACCTACGTACTAGTAAAAGGATCGGCTAGTACAAGAGATAAGGGGGTTACAACTCCCTTTCAGGAGAAGCTGGAGAACGAGAGAAGGTTGTAGTCTTTTTCAGGTAGGAACCTGCGTACTAGTATAAGACTGCACCAGTACAGAAATATTGTAAAAAGAAGTTTCTTATTAAAAGAAGATAGAGACAAATTGCAGCAGGTGGTTTTCACCCACATTGGGTTTCCACCTTACATCTTGGTGTTCGAGTGTGTTGATTATGTGTGATGATCTGTTCTGTTTTACTGCTCCTGTTTATTGTTCATATGGTTAATAATGTTCTGATGCACTCATTAAGGATCAACTAACTGAATCATAAGTTTACTGGATATACGCTTGTTGCATTACACACAGTTGCATATACACGCAGTATGCCTTAACTGAAGTAGCATATATGAATCTTAATATGGAAGTGAAAAGTTATATTTATTTGATAATACTGATTCGACCCCCCCCTCTCAGTATTATTTCCAACATTCTTATTAATACCATCTATCTAATACCATGGCCCATTTGCAACTAACTGTGGTCCCTTCTTTAAATGTGGATCAAACACTTACAATTATTAATATGGGCTTTATTGACTCTTTAACTAACTATAACTATGACATGACCTTATTACATAAATAAGGGGGTTAGGGTTGGACCCTAACACAATCTGTGAATAGAAGTGTCTTTCTGTGTCTCCTCAATCTCAGGCAGATTAGCCCTCCTTCCTTCTTATATTTGTTTCCATTCAATGAATTCTGAGATCCTTGTATTTAGATCATTAAATTTAGTTCTTTGGTCAATCACCTTATCCGTTAACTGGTCACTAGTGAACAGATAAGGAGCGATATGCGACATTTTTTAGCAAAATTGTTCTTGCTGTTTTGATAGGAGGGAATTTAGCTCTAGTGGCTCTTTGATGAATTCATCGACAGTAGGGAAATATTCATATTTTGCCATGGTTTATTACAATTCCTGAACTTGCATGTTCTTCGCAGAAATGTTTGCTTCATGGCTTATCTTTAACACTTCCATATTCTGCTACAATTGAGTGATTTTTTCCAGCAGCTTGTTGTTTCACATTTTATTTTTCGATTTGTAGCTGTTGCTCAAGCTGTGCTATCTTCTCTTCCTTCTCCCTTAACAAAATATATATCTCGATATCTTTATCCATGGTGGCAGTTGCATATGCCCCTGTAAACTGCGATAGTCTGGTCAAATTTTCAGCTGGATTGGAAGGAATATCCT
>APFE030000502.1:25597-84861 GCA_000404065.3 Pinus taeda
TTTCCAACCCATGATTGGAAATTTAGTGCAGAAACAGATGGCATCCATGATGTATGCATTGAAATAAAATGGAGGAAGGTTCTCTATGGAGGAGGATCTCTTCTAACGATACTTGGATATGGCGGTGGCTAGGTTATCAGATAGGATAGTGGCCCAATTCATTATGTGGGAATTGACACAGGCATCAATTAAAGGAATCCATTCTATGGAAAACTTAGCATTATTAGGTAACCTGTATAGCCTACATAACATAGAAGCTACATAGTTGTGGGGTTTTTCTAAGGAAGCTATAGGATACATACCCATTCTATCAAATTTGAACTTGTTCTCTAGTACCCTCCAGCCCTGGATCATCTTGATAGGTTATTTAGTTTTATTTGCAAAGTTGGCCATGTATGACTTATCATATATGTCTTGAGGGTTAGGTATATGGTACATTTGCTTTAGGTCTTCAACTTTTAATGAATCCATGAGCTCCATCCTCGAGTTCCTGAATTGCCTATCTTCAATACTAAGATTTTCCACCACCCACCTAATCATATCGGTATATGGGAGTATTTTCGCTCTCGCTCTTATTCTATGAAGGAAGGAATAAGCAACATCTTTGAATTGGACTCCCGAAGGTTTTATTGAGTCAGTCGTTGCCTTTACGACAATAATTTTGGGATGCTCATCCTCAAGCCTGTAGTATATGACTTCCCATGCTGTCACTCCCCCATCGGCACTGCAAAGTGTATAAGAGAATATAGGTGCCATTTCTGATAGCTCAGACTCTGTAATGCTTTGTTTTTTCTACTTTTGCATCACCTTTCGCAATGACATGTATTTTGAAGCTTGCCTGAAACGGAAGAGATATATCAGCTTAGACGATATAGGGAAATTAAGGTTGAAAGCTCTCTGAAATGAATTTGAATCATGGGAGGATTTTG
This sequence comes from Pinus taeda, assembly GCA_000404065.3. Classification (NCBI taxonomy): domain Eukaryota; kingdom Viridiplantae; phylum Streptophyta; class Pinopsida; order Pinales; family Pinaceae; genus Pinus; species Pinus taeda. The sequence goes on from APFE030000502.1 coordinate 26,527, forward strand.
AACAAGATATTCAGCATTAACTAGCCATAACTTGAAACATCATTACCTCTCCTTGGGCTGCTAAACATTAATTACCTTTTCAAACCATTCATTATTATATTAAAACATAGTAACTTCCCACTCTTCATGCTTTATTCACGCATCACAACTTTTAAACATTGTAATATCGTATTGCTTAGAGATAATGCGAAATTTGATTGCGAAAATCACAATATTGCATTTCGCAAATCGTTAAAGGATGACACAATGGCCTGCACTATTTATTTGTGATTCTGTGAAGTGCAATCGCGTGTTCTCAATGCATTCTAATTGGAATATCGCAGCCGGGGGTTTCATCACAAATCACAATTCGGTATTTACTTAAAGATGTTTAAAATTATCACATGGAAAAAATGTGAAATGCGATTTACGATAAAGATCCTAAGCTTGGGTTGTTTTCTAAGAGTTTTCAAGGCAATTTCTTAGAGTTAGGATTTATTTTTCAAAGACTAAAAAATTTAAAAAGGGCCCCCATTTATATGTCAAATATCAACTATTAGGCGTATAAATTGGGGGGGTGGTGGTGGGGTTGTTACATAGTACAACAATTGGTGATTCACTTGGGAGAACCAACTATCTCTGATTGAACTTTTGAAATTTCTAAAAATTTTCAAAATAATAAAAGTTATAGGGATAATAATTACATGAGTTATAAACTAAACCATGTTCCTCTGAAATCATAATCACTTACTCGATCTATATATTCAAATACTTTACTCTTGCAGTGATAAAAATATAAATGTTTGCATGAGTCAATTCTAATATTTTAAAGAGATATAGTAGGTGTCTTCTACATATTCATTTTTTGGTTCTCTCATTTATCACAGATAGAGCCTCTGCTGCCAGTAGACATTCATAGCCTTGACAAGGTTATCTTTTAACCAACAATGGTTCATTGTCCGATCAGAAGCAATTTTCAAAATTCAAAATGATATTTATTTTCTTTTTCTTTTTCCTTTGGACCTTGCTTCTCTTTTCTATGTAATTTTCTTTGGAAATTTAAAAGACATTGTCTAGGCTTGGTAACCTAATAATGAAAATGCCATTCACCAGTTGTAACTAAACTGAAAAAACCGGCTCTTGATGAGACCTCTTGTCCTTTGATTGATTATATCATTGGCTATTACCCTATTTTGATATGCAGTTTTGGTAATATCAGTTTAATTATTCCCCTATGGTCATGGTAAACAAGTTCTTGATGAGACTTATTATCTTTTAAGTTCTATATATTTTAGAATTACACTATGAAAAATAAATAAATTATTTGATGGGGTGAATCACTGGCCCTTTTAAAGAGTTTTGGATGATAATGATAGAGTTTTGAGATACTAATCTGTAGAAAGTCCTTACTAGGTTAAAGATTCTTTTCTTTGACTCATAACAATACATCTATAATTTACAAAGATAAGATCTTGTTCATTGAACAAATGTTTTAGCAAGGTCAAGTTTTTTCAAAGAAATAAGGTTCATTTTTATACTTAAATGTTGTAATTATTTCTCTAACTTTTCCTACTTATAGAAGCGAAAAATAAAAATAATATTAGAGATTTTATTTGAGAAGCCAAGAGTAAATACTACATTAATGTTTATTTTCCTAAGAATCTTAAAGACAATATGATACAAAAAATAGAAGACGTTGTCTTCTAGGAAAATTAATTTTTCAGAATTTTACCATTAATGAGCAAGGAATCCACTTTACTTGACAAGTCTTGTAAAATAAATGTTGATTGACTACTTTTCTCAATGATTTGGAATGGTCCAAGCCACAACCTTTGGAACTTGGTATGCTTACCTTTTTCCTCATGTTCTTTGTCCCATTTCAAAACCAGATCACCTACATCAAAGGTTTTATGACTGTTAGAGCTTGTATCAAAAGAGGCTTTGACTAACTGCTAATGATGGGAATGGGTAGCTTTAGCCTTTTCTCATTCTTCTTCAAGTTTAAGGATCTGAAATTTTCTTTCTTGAAGAGAAGAGGAAGGATTTTCATTGATAAACTGCATTAGGGTGAGAGATGGGATTTCTATGTTTGTGGGGAGAACTTCTTGTTTTCCATAAACTAAAGGAAAAGGAGAAGAACTAATTGAGACATTTTGTGTTATTCTATTTTCCCAAAGAGAAAATGTTAATGCTCTGTGCCAATTCCTATGATTTTGGTCTATAGTCCTCTTGATGATTCTTATAAGGTTTTTGTTTTTTGATTCGGCTAATCCATTACCTTGTGGATAATAGTTGGTTGAATATTTAAATTTGAAACCTATTTTCAAAGCAAATTCTACCATAGTATTTCCAGAAAAATAAGATGCATTATCGAACATTAAAGTTGTGGGTAGGCCAAACCTGGGGATTATGTAATGAGAAATAAAATCTGTAATACTTTCTGTATTAGCTATATTTAGTGGGATAGCCTCAACCCATTTCATGAAATAATCAGTAGTTGTAAGGATGTACTTGTGCTGCTTGGAAGAGTTAGGAATAATCTCACCAATTATATCTACTCCCCATTGTCCAAATGGTTATTGGATATTGACTAGCTGCAAAGGAAATGTTGGTTTCTTTTCTCTTCTAGCTGCAGTTTGACAAGTTTTTCATTTTCTTGCATAGTCATGTGTATCCTTGAACAATGTTGGCCAATAATAACCTTCATGTAGGATTTTATGAGCTGTGGTGTTTCCTCCGAAATAACCTCTAGCTGGTCCATCATGTAATTCTTGCATAACCTTTTCAACTTCAGGTTTCTTAAGGCATCTTAATAACATTCCATCATATTTTTTTCTAAATAATACATCATCAACCAATTGATACTGATTTGATTTCAACCTTAAAAAATGTTTTGTTTTGTAATTGAGATGGATAGGAGCATATCCATTCTTCAAATAAAACTTCAAATCAACATACTGTGATTGTGCATTGCTGAGGCTTACCTCTGATATTTGCACTTCATTACCTTGGTCTTCTTCTGTTGATAATTAGGAAGCTCCTGTTAACATCCTGCAAAAACCTTGGCCCCTAACAATTTTAGCTGATCGAATTTCTACATCGTATTCTTGAGGTGAAATGACCCAATTGGTTCTTTTCTCCCCCACTTCTCTTTGAATCAATAGTTTCCTTACTGCAGGGTAAGGTACTATTATTTTTGTAGTTTTGAGGAGAAAAGGTCTGAAATGTTTCAAGGTTTTAAATACAACAAAAACTTGTTTCTCAACAACTGAGTAGTTTAACTCGGCACCATGTAAATTTGAACTGAAAAAAGAGATAGGTGCTTCTATGTTTTGATCATTTAGTTGTGTTAAAACTGCCGCATATGATGTATCAGATGAAAAAGTGTACATCACAAAAGTTTTGAGAAATTCTGGAGTGGTTAAAGAAGGAGAATTAATGACGGCCTTTTTCATTAACTCAAATGACTCTCTTTCATTTTTACCCCATTTGAAGATTGCATTTTTTCTTATCATTGATTGAAGGGGTAAAACAATTTGTGAGAAGTCTAGAACAAAACTTTTTACAAAATTGATCTAGCCTAGGAATGATTGCATGGTCTTTTTGTTATGTGGGAGAGGAATCTTTTCAATTTATTGGATTCTATCAGGATCAATATGAATTCCTTTCTTGGACACTATGAACCCAAGAAGCTTGCCTTCTGCTAAATCAAAGTATGACTTTTTGGGATTCAAAGAAATTCCATATTTCTTGCATCTTTCAAAGATATGCTTTAGGTCATTCAAATGATTGTTTCTATTCCTAGAGTAGACTATGATGTCATCTAGGTAAATAACAACCGATTTATTACTTAGACCTTTAAAACCAATGTCCATGGCGCGTTGGAATGTAGCACCCGCATTGATAAGTCCAAAAGGCATCTTCTGATAAACATATGTTCCCCACTTGGTCCTGAATGTTGTCTTTAACCTGTCATCTGGATGTACAAGGATCTGATTGTATCCTAAAAATCCATCTAGAAAAGGCATTAAATTAGAACCTACAACTGATTGCAATACTTTCTCCATGGTAGGAAAAGGAAAGTTATCCTTTTAACAAGCTCTATTCAGGTTTATAAAATCAATACAAATCCTAATATTGCCATTCTTTTTTTTGACTAAAACCATATTTGATACCCATTTGGAGTGTCTAACAGGAAATATTATATTTGCTTTTAGAAGTTTGTTCAACTCAGATTTGATTTGACTTTCAAGGTTTGGATGAATCTTTCTCAGCTTCTGTTGAACTGGTTTCTCATTAGAAGTCATTGGCATAGTATGTTGAATTACAGAGGAATCATAGCTCTTGAGATCTGAGTAATCCCATGCAAAGACACTCTTATATGTTTTCAACAACTTGATGAATGATATCCTTTCTTCGAGTGATAAACCAAGACCTAGGTTGACATTTTGAGGTTTTTCAGTTGTACCTAGGTTCACTACCTCAAATCTCAGAGTAGAACTCCGAGTCTTGGAGTTGGTAATCTTCTTAAATCTGTCTTTCAAATCATAGAGATCTTTCATTTTGACTACAGATTTTGGAATTGGGTTTTGATCTTGTTTATGGTTGATTTGAAAGTCATGCTTGTTTCATCTATGATTTGTTCCTCATAAGATCCTTCCGATGTAAGGAAATCGATTATATCAACATCATTATTAAACACTCTCCAATTTGTTACATTATCAGGAATGGATGGTCTGAAAACTAACTCTATGGAAAATCTATTTGGACTAAATTCTTTTGAAGGTATAAGCCTGGATGCTACATTAACAAGTAAGTCAACACTTGCATTTTGTAATCTGGGCACTGAAGAAATGCTAAAAGCAGTGAAATAAGAAGTAAGATTCTGGGCTAAAAATTGATAATGTTTGAGATGCCCAAACACACAATGGATTGTGTTTCTTACCTATTTAATAACTATTTCGAAATCTCCATATACTTGCAAATACTTTACATTAAGGCCAATGGCTTGTACAACCCTTGAATCAAAGTTTCATATTTTGCAGTATTGTTAGTGCATTGAAATTCAAGCATGTAGGCTAACATGGTTTTCTCTCCTTGCAGGTTGATTAAGATGCATCCTGCACCTGCACCATCTTCGGACTTAGAACCATCAAAATAAAGAGTCTAGAATAGTGAATTATTTACAACTTTATCAACTACATCTACACACTTGGAAGCGTCTGTTTGTGAAAAAATTTCTATCTAAGATATTACAACATTATCTGGAAAGGTATATTTTTGAGCGTTAAAGGATCCCAAGAATGACTCAGCCGAGTAGTTTCCAATAATGTTATTTGTGAAAGCTACAGGTTCATTTCTTCCCTCAAAATCAATGACTGTGTACTTCATGAATTTTTTACGGTCTACTCTGATTTGAATAGGTTTACCATTGTGTGGAAACCACATGTGATACCAATTAGTTGCAAAGTATCCATGCAACTTTTTCAGAGGAATCTCTACTTAGAATTAAACCAAAAAATACAGGGATATCAACCACTAGAATATCGATTATCTGCAAAACTTTTGGATTAGAGGAAATCCTTATTGAAACTGATTCTATCTCTCCAAGTACCTCTACTTTAGTTATGTCCAGTTGAACTATGTGTACAACAAATTTTTGAGGTGTGATATTCAATTTGGTGCACACAGTTCTTGGCATAATATTTGAAGAGGCTCCTGAATCAACAAGGAAATTATGGACATTTCTGTTGAAAATATCATAAGAAAGAAGAAATGGAGGTGTATGAGAGATAGACATATCACCTATCAAAACTAAATCTGAAGGATTTACGTTGTTTGAAGATGAAGGAGGTTTTCCCATATCATAAGTAGCTTGATTGACCACGACGGATGGCAGAGCGGCTATAGGAACTGCTTTTAACTATTTGAGTATAATTTTTTGTTTTTTTTTTGAGTTTAGTCATCTCATGTAATGAAATATTTTCTCTCATATTTTTCATATCTTCGACTATGTTATATTCTATCACTAACATTTTGGAAGCAGTTGGAGGATCTAGTGGAATAGAATTAGTTTGACTAGTCTTAGATTTATTACTTACTGTCTTCTCCCTTACAGGAGTAGCAATTTTTTGTTTATGAATTGTTGTAGACATATTAGGAGAGTCTTTACTTCTTGTAGTTACTAGCATAGCTTGTGCTTCCTCTTCAATTGAAAGAATGAAGTCCCACATTCTATTTAACTCGACTTCTTCTTCAGTTTCATCTTCCTCTTCGGTTGGCGAGCCTTCTTCTATTTCTGAATCAGACTCAGCATTAGAAATAGTCTTTGGTGGCTAAGATGTAGAAGAAGGATTTCTTTTAAATGAGAGAAAAGGTTTCTTGGGAGCAGATGATTTTGCAACTTGTTTCTTGATTTTGACCATTTCATTGGACATGGTCTTTAACACTTTCTGAAGGCCTTCAAGGTTGAAAGGCTCCTTTGGAGTTTTCTTCTTTGAATCATCCTTGAATGCTACTTTCTTTGATTTCCTTTCGTCTGTCTATGACCTCTTTTCTAAAGAAATAATTCTTATTTCTATTGACAAAGCTTCATTCATGTTTTCTACAAGGGTAGCCTTATTGGCTCTATCTACAAAAATTGCGATATTACAAGGGAGGGAGGATATGTACCATTCTATTTGTACATCCACTGTAGGTTTTGAGGCAACTGGGATTTTGTTTAGTAACTTGTTAAATATGGAGTTGAAGTCTTTGATCCTTTCATCTAAATTTGGTTCTAAGTTGGAAAGATCGTTGATTAAGGATGCTATAGTCCTGTCATCGCCAAATTTTGCAAGAAATACTTCATGTAAAGTATCCCAGTCTCTTATTGAGCCTACTAGAAGGGAAAAATACCAAGATCTAGCAGATCCTTGGAAAGTATAAGGAAATAGTTTGATCACAAAATATTCAAGTGCAACTCCATTAAGATTCATGGCTAGCATAAAGTTATTTAGATGTTCTTCAATAGGAAGAACATCATCAGGATTGTACTTAGGTAACCATTTTTATGGGTTTGCTAGGGGAGCATTTGGATTAGAAACCATAACAACACCAGGATTTGTCCAAGGTTGAGCAAGTTGATTGGCCATAACTCGAGTCAAAGACTGGGAAGATAGGAAGGGTGGTCCAGAAGTAGGTATAGATGGTGAAGAACTTACTACTGGGTTAGTACTACTAGTAGCAGTACTAGTTGAAGAAGTGGATTGTTGAGAAGAGGTGGATTGAATAGAAGTGAATGGATGGAAAGGTGAAGTGACCTCGCTGGTATTCGATTCAGATCTTGATGTGATAACTTTCCTACATTGTGAAGGAATGGGAAACTCAAAAGGATTTTCTCCAAGCCTTTCACTTTGTAATCTAAATAATACACCAATTTCTCGTAATAACGAAGTGACACTTTCTTCAAAAGCTTCGGGCCTCTCTGGTTTCTCGGTAAAAATGGATATTTGTTCCAATTTTTGTATCAAAGAGTGAACTTCAGGATACTTGGGAGTGTAGTCTAAAGGAGGTGGTTGTCTTAATACTTCAGGAGACGAGGGAGATGTTTCTATAGCTTCAGATTTCTGATCCAGAGATTTTTAATGAGATCTAGAAGGTGTAGAAGTTGTGGAGGGGTTTTGACTCTTATGGATTTTTTTCGATTGATATTTAGGTTTATATGTGATTCATAGTTAGATGGCCCTTCTTCTAGAGACAAAATGTTGAAGCCTCAGATTTCTGCTGCTCCAACATGGGGGATAACCACCCGGTCCAGGCCTTAAAGACAACTCCTTTTCCATTTGAAGTGGTGGCTCCAACTGGGGATGATGGGACCGGTTTCCCAGTGTGAGTTTTAAAATGAGAGTGGGTGGCTTTCAAGTGATTGCAGTAAGGATAGTGATAACTAAATGGCCTATTCTATCATGCAAATATCTAGCTAACTTAATCTAATATAAACTTGGGTATTTTGTGTGATATGCGATCTAAAAATATATATGTTTGACATGTGATAATAAAGATGAATTACGCATTAAACAGAGGTGATAACGTATAAAGATAATTTCTTTGACTAAATAGTTAGACAAAGAAATGTATAAAATTATATCGCATGTATCTGATGATTATATATGAAAATAAACAATTTCAGCTACACATCATATAGTAGTGCAATTAACACATAACAAAAAGAACATATCTCATATACAATTCATGAAATTTAAGTGTTATCACTAATTAAATAGAAATAGAACTAATCATACAAGGTAGAAGTACCATATGTGTGACATTCTGCTCATTTGACTAATGACATATATCAACTCCTTTTTTCAGATCAAATTATCTTCCAAGTATACAATAGTGCATCAACAAAGGAAAGTAGTATGATATTTAAAAGAAACGACCATGTTCCATAGTTTCATTAAGGCATTCACAAACTTATAGAAGTGCATTCTTTGCAAATGTTTTTGATAAAATTCTGGACCCTTCTGTAAATTCATGAGAAGGGTATAAATACTATTCTAACTAATGTTCAAAAATAGATTATACAAAAATTTGAGGAGGTTTCAAGCAACCTTCCTCCTAACTAGTCAACTAACTCTAAAAATAAAAGTGACTTGATGAGCAGAGTTATAATGATGACTTGTTGTCTGCCAACTTCTCTTTTAAATCACATATATAGGCCATCGGTTTGACTTGAGGAGGTGCCCCAAAATGTGTTCTGACCTAACCTGTGAAAATAACATTTGTGAGAGGTGGCATCATCCGCTGAGTTGAATGGAGTGAGTAGTTGAGGGTCATGATTTGGATGTGGCTTGACAAGGTATTACCAATATGCCTCCCAGTAATTCTTTGCTAACTTTGTGATCGCTTCCCTTTGGATTTCCGCTCTTTCCTTCTAGCTTTTATGTGAGTCATTTAAATCAGGAAGTATTTTTGGGTTACCTTCTTTCACCAAGTTGGTGGCATGCAAAATGTGTTTTACCGTTTTTACTATGTTCTTTGACACCCCTGCTGCTCTTGCCACTACTAATTCATCTTACTTGAGCCGGGCATCCCAATCCATGAATAGATTATCATTATATGTCTCCTCAATCTCGGGTAGATAAGCCCTCCTTCCTTCTTCTGTTTCTCGCCATTCGATGAATTTTGAGATCCTTGTATTTAGATCATTAAATTCAATTCTTTGGTCAATCCCCTTATCCATTAATTGGTCACTGGTGATCAGATAAGGAGTGATATACGACATTTTTTGGAAAAATTGTTCTTGTTGTTTTGATAGGAGGGAATTTAGCTCTAGTGCCTCTTTGATGAATTCATCGACAATAGGGACATCTTCATATTTTTCCATGGCTTCTTGTAATTAATTAACTTGCATGTTCTTCGCAGAAATGTTTGCTTCATGGCTTATCTTTAACACTTCCATATTCTGTTGCAATTGAGCGATTTGTTCTACAACTTTCTAGTTCACATTTGCTTTTTCAATTTGCAGCTGTTTCTCAAGCTGTGCTATCTTCTCTTCTTTCTCCCTTAACAAAATAGATATCTCGATATCTTTATCCATGGTGGTAGTTGCATATGTCCCTATAAGCTATGACAGTCTGGTCAAATTTTTAGATGGATTGGAAGGAATATCCTTCTAGACTATGTCCATCAGTTCATTCCCAGGTGGGATCTCGGGTGTCTCTTCCCTCCTTATTTTCCTCTATCTCCTTACTACAACCTTGTGAAGTGGGCTGTAGAACACATCTAAAGGAGGAATTTTAGTCACCTTTAGGAAAATTTCTGATGTGGGCAAAGCAGGAATGATTTCTGTCTACTACGAAGTTATCCCTTTCTCATCCATCGGCTCAGACTCTATAATTTTCTGGGTATGAAGAGGAGTGTGATATTCCTGGTTTCCTGGGCATCTATTGTCTTAGGAGTGTCTTGTAGTTTTTTATTGAATTGGTCCCACTCTTGCTCCAAATTGCTGCTTTTGAACTCAGAACCAATATCTTTAGTTAGGTCACTATAACCTGCTTTTCACCTGTCCTCCTGCTATATTTCGCTGTATTCTCGGTATCTTGGGCTTTCTCTATATCTAGGGCTTTCCTTGTATCTAGTGCTTTCTATGTTTCCACTTGAGACTCTATGCGAGAATTTGGTCCCTCGCTGTTGACAGTCACACTGGGTCTAGGTTTGTCCTTGGTTTTTAACAAATGTAGTGGAATTATTTTGAGCCTTTTGTTTTTGAATTCCAAAAAGATTTCAAAATCTTTAGGACTCAGATTTTCTCTTTCCCACTCAAACGCTTGTTCGAATGATTCAACTGGCTGTAAAATGTCTTCAAAATTATTAGCCTCATGGTTAAAGGGCTTAATATTTAACGTAGTAGTAATATTATGCGTTATTTTTTCTAGATCAAATTGCCTTTTCGACAAAGTATAGAGCCTGAGGTTCTCTAGGCTTAGTGATTCCTTGGTTGCATGGTTAAAATTTGCTAACGGAAAGGAAGCACATCGAATGGGAAAATGTGGCCACAATGAATTTTTGTTATCTTTTAGGGTCTTGGTCAAGCCTATTCCCATAGTCTGGTGGGCTATTTCTCTTGCTAATAGTTTCTCAGAGACATACAAAGGGAGGACATGTGGGTTCGTTGTATTGCAAAAAACCCTGATGTATGTAAACCATTCTTCAACAAAATACTTGCTTACTACAAGAAGGTCTGTAGCGACTTATTTGGAAAACTTGGGGGCTTTCTTATTAAAAATTAATTGATGCAATGGAAAAATAACAACATGGCATATTTGATAAAAATGGGGTATATAATGGGATTCCCAAATCTATTTATGGCTGAGATGGATAGGGTAGGGGTCCTGTAAGGTCCATTTCCAACCCATGATTGGAAACTTAGTGCAGAAACATATGGCATCCATGATGTATGCCCTGAAATAAAATGGAGGAAGGTTCTCTATGGAGGAGGATCGCTTTTGACGATACTCAGAGATGGCAGTGGCCAGGTTATCAGATATGATAGTGGCCTAATTCATAATATGGGAATTGACAAAGGCATCAATTAAAGGAATCCATTCTATGGAAAAATTAGCATTATAGGTAACCCGTATAGCCTACATAACATGGCAGCTGAATAGTTGTAGGGGTTTACTAAGGAGGCTACATGATACATAACTGTTTTATCAAATTTGAACTTGTTCTCCACTACCCCCCCAGCCCTGGATCATCTTGAGAGGTTCTTCGTTTTTCTTTGCAAAGTTGGCCAGGTATGACTTGTCAAATATGTCTTGAGGGTTAGGTATATGGTACATTTGCTTTAGGTCTTCATCTTTGAATGACCCCATGAGCTCCATCCTTGAGTTCCTAAATTTCCTATCTTCAATACTGAGATTTTCCACCACCCACCTAAACATATCGGTATATGGGAGTATTTTCGCTCTCGCTCCTATTCTATGAAGGAAGGAACGTGCAACATATTTGAATTGGACTCCCGAAGGATTTATTGAGTCAGCAATTACCTTTATGAAAGTAATTTTGGGATGCTCATCCTCAAGCCTATTGTATATGACTTCCCATGCTATCGTTTCCCCATCGACGCTGCAAATTGTATTCGAGAATATAAGCAACATTTCTAATAGCTTAGACTCTGTAATGCTCTGCTTTTTATGATTTTTCATCACCTTTCGCAATGACATGTCTTTTGAAGCTTGCTTGAAACAAAAGAGATATATCGACGTAGACAATATAGGACAATTAAGGATGAAAGCTATCTAAAATGACTTTGAATCATGGGAAGATTTCGAACGAGATATTCATTTTAGCTAGCCATAACTTGAAACATCATTACCTCTAGTCGGGTTGCTAAACATTAATTACCCTATCAAACCATTCATTATTATATTAAAACATAGTAACTTCCCAAGATTCATGCTTTATTTGCACATCACAACTTTTAAACGTTGGAGTCACAAGTGTGATCACGTGTTCTCAAGGCATTCTGATTGGAATATCGCAGCGGGGCATTTCATCGCAATTCGGGATTTACTTAAAGATGTTTATAATTATCACATGGAAAAAATGCGAAATGTGATTTGCGATAAAGATGCTAAGCTTGGGTTGTTTTCTAAGAGTTTTCAAGGCAATTTCTTAGAGTTAGGATTGATTTTCAAAGTCAAAAAATTTAAAACGGGTCCCCATTTATATGTCAAATATCAACTATTATTCGTATAAATGGGGGGAGGGTTATTACATAGTACAACAGGTGTATATTGCAGTGCACGGTTACTTGATACTCCTTTTACTTAGATTCAACTGAGCAGTCATTTGATCTATTTCTGATTCTTTAAATTTGAAAAGATCATCGAGAAACTTGTTCTTTCACACTCGCAAAACCATTGAAAGTGACTAGAGTCACCTTTTCGCCCTTTTCTCGACTCTTAAAAGATGAAAAGACAATGTTTTTGTTTCTAAAATATATATTCCCAGTGTAAACATGTCATCCCGAGCAGTTGCTTCTTAGACCAAATTGAGTAATTCCCCGTTCATTTCAAGACTGTTAAAGCCTTAATCAAATTTTTTCCTTTGCTTTTTTACTATCGAGGGGAAGCCATCGTGGTGGAAAAATTGAGTCCATCTCATAGTTCCCCTTCGTTGTCTGATATTGAAGGGTCCTCCCAAGGAGTTCATCCAGAACTTCCTCAATCGCTTGAGGATCAAGGTGTTGAACTTGGAATTATTCTGAGTATCCAACCTTTGTCTTCTCACCTGCCTCCATTAGATGCCTGGTCACCACAAGAATCTGATCCAGATTCCTCTGATAATCCCATTTGGACACCCAAGAGTCTGCAAACTCCAGAAAGTCCGCAAAGACTGGTTGTTTATCCACCGAACCCATTGTTCGATCCCATTGTGATATCTCCATAACATCCATACAGTCCATATGATCAGCCTCATATTCCTTTGGAGTTATCTCCTTGGACATCTCTGGTTCCTTGTCGCTAGTTGTTTCCATATATGGAGTCAGAAGGCAAGATCCCAGTCTCCTCTCTGGGTCATTCAAAAGTTTCCGCTACCCACACTCCTCATGTAGATGATAAGCAGGGATATGAGTTCCCTCCAAAAGGCTTCCATTTTACGGGAAGAGTCCCATCTCTCTCTTATCCTAAGTTTAGTGAGCCCATATTTCCACATGGTTATACCTCCTTAGCTTAGTTGGTTTTAGGCACTCCTAGTGCCTTTTCATTATATCAGAAGCCCATTTGGTCTTCCGGCGCTATGCCTAGATTAGGTCCGTTTGTTTAGAACACGACCTCTCGACCAATTGTGAAAATTGCAGTCACTTTAGTTTTGGTTCAACCTACCATTCCATCTCAACCTATCTCATCATTGTGACCTAATCTTCCGGTTCAACCAACAGTCTTAGGTCAGGTTTCGGTAAGTTCTTCTATCCCTCTAGCGAATGGACAGATTGTGCCATTGCTTGGGGGGCAATATCCAAATATCCCCAAGATGTCTGGTGAAACCAGTGTGAGTGGATTACAAACTCACATGGTTGGAATGAATCAACCCTTTTACGATGTTATTCCTAACCTTGTTGGTCCTTCTGGGTTAGGTAACATCCAATATTAGCAACCATATATGGCTCAGGTCCCATTCCAACCGGCTTATGTCCCATATGATTCACAAGATATTGTAAATCTGCCATACATTCCTCAAGTTGGGCCTTATGTTCAACCTGGGAAATCCACTATGCCTGGTGGATATGGCTAGATCCAATTCAGGAACCATCAATTCCCTCAGGGTATCACCCTAGGAACTATCTAGATACCCTTGCAACAATAAGGACAACCTTCACAGCAGCAAGGGAAACCTTTGCAACAACAATGACAATCTTTGCAGTAGCAAGGGAAAGCATTGCAACAACAAGGACAACTACTACAACCACAAGGGAAACCTTTGCAACAGTCACAACAAACTTTGCAACCACAGATGCAGTTTGTTCAACAGTCCTCCCAATCGTTGTCCTCGCAAGGCCAACCTCTACAGTTGCAGGGCCAACCTTTACAAAAGAAAATCTAGCCTTTGCAGCAACAAGGTCAGCCTTGGAAGCAACAAGCCTTATATGCGTATCAACAAGGTCAATCCTTGCAAGGTCAAGGTCAACCCCTACATCAACAGGTTCAAAATCCTTACGTCAAGGGTTAGTAGGTTTAGCAGCCTTATAACCCATATGTCACATACAATGCTCATCAGCGGCCTATGGGAGGGAAGTATCAGACCTACCCAGGACATAATCCTCCTTATGGGCAAGGTAACCCTTAGCGGGGACAAAATCAGATTCCATATGGACACAATCCACCATTATGGGGGAAAAATCCTTACCATCAAGGATGGACTTCGCAGTTTGGATCTCCTCAAAGGCCTTATATGCCATTTAACACGTAATTACCTTTCTTCGCTACATTGGAGCTTCTCGATGTTTCCAGGCCCATAAATGATCCCATTCTTCCTTTGCCATATTGGCCTCCAGTTCCGTCGAAGATTTCGAGCGATTGCCCCAAATTTGAGGGAAAAGCGAAGGAGGATCCACAAGCTCATGTGATGACATATCACCTCTGGTGCTCCTCCAATTCGTATATCGATGATTCTATCCAGATTCGAATCTTTCAAAGAACTCTCACAGGTGCTACTGCCAAGTGGTACATTGAATTTCCTCAAGGTACCGACGGTGACTTCGACTCTCTCGATATGGATTTTCTCACTCATTTCCAGTTGCCAGTTCGCTATGAAGCTAGTACCCATTTGCTTATGTCACTAAAGCAAGACACCGCGACCCACGTTTCTGATCATATCCATGAATGGAGATGTTGAATCTAAGACCATCATTAGATCTGATAGCATCGAAGTCTCTGGATACACTGCCTGTTGACAGTATGATTGGTTTTGTGTCTCAAACTCCTGCAAAAGCTTCTTCGAAGAAGAAATAGGTCTCAAACATTGGTTCCAATAATCCCTCTAAGAAATCATCCAGTGCTGGTCAAACCTCTGAGGTTCATGTTGTCCAGTCTACCGCAACAGATAAATCCTCTAAAGGTAAAAATAAAGGCAAAGGTAAGGCCAATGTCGATGCCCCAAAACAGGACCCTCCTAAATCTTCTGTTGATGATGCTTCTTGAAGAAAGCCGAAGTATCATTGCCTCATCTGTGAGGAGGATCATTACACTAAAGATTGTCCCCAACGATCTGAAGTTAGAAACTTGCTAATAGGGACTCTCGCTGTCTTAAAATAACCTTTTCCATCACAACAGACCCAATTGGTAGACCAACCTCAGTCTTCTACTTCCTCAGGTTCCCAAGTGTTCATGATGCAAGGTTCGTCACCTATCTCGATTGCTACTTGAACTAAGGACTATCAAGCTACATCTAAACAGACCACAGAGAAAGAAGCCCATGACACTTCTTATACTTCTACTTTGTCCTCTGGTTGCTCCATATCAAGTGCCCTAACAGTGAGTCCTTCATCTGACCACTCCCTAAAGGTGTTCTTCAGAATTCATCTTTCAATCTGAATTCCAGAGCTGCACAAAATTACAATATTGTTGAGGATTTAGCTCAGGTGCCTTCGGTGATGTCTACCTTGGAGGTTATTCAATCTTGTCTAACGCAATGGAAGTCACTGTTGTCTGCTATAGGTGCTATTGATCCTTCTAATTCAAGTATGATTACTTTTGATCTAGAGAATAATATACATCGTCTTCCTCATCAAATCGCATTTCTAATCCAGGTCCTTATCCAAGGAAAGATGATTCATTGCACGGTTATTGATGAAGGTTCCTTGACCTGCATCATGTCAGTTTCATGTTGGAAATCCATTGGCTCTCCTCCTCTTAACCAATCTGTGAACACTTTGGAAGCTTTTGATGGCAGAGGTTCATGGCCATACGGTATTATGATGAACTTACCAATTACGTTAGAAGGAAATACTATTGAATTAGAAGTAGAAGTTGTAGATGCCAATCTCAACTACAACCTTCTTCTAGGGCGAAGCTAGACTCATGCTATGTTTTTTGTGGTGTCTTATTTGTTCCTTGTACTTCGTTTTTCTCATGAAGGAAAAATAGTAATGGTTGATCAACTATCTTTCTTTTCTTCTGGCTTGTCCAATGGTAACATTCCTTATGTGAGCAATACTGAGATTCCTTATGAGAGTGTGGGCACATGTCTCTTCAAAGACTATGCTTTAATGGGTACTTTTACTCTCCCACCTCCACATGTTCATTGAGTCAATATGATATTGGATTCCACAGATTCTTGGATTATCCCTTCTAAATATCAAATTGACTCATTTGGCGATGTTATGCCTTTAATTCCATTGGAGATAAATTATCAAGAAATTGTTTTAGCTTCGATGGCTACTTCAGAAAGTCATACTGTCTTTAGTGTGAACCTGGACACTTATGTTCCATCCCCTTGGCTTGGTTCTTGGGATTCTACGGATCCCTTGAATGAGACATTCCCCATTGACGAGAGTATCGTGGAGGTCATGTCTCTGGAGGAAGTTCCATGGAACGGTCTACATCATCATTCTTCCTTTCTCCCTAACCTCAATGAGATGCCTTCCTATCCCAAAGCATCTATTTGTCATTATCCTAAACCTCCACTTCAGAAACCCATCCTGGTACATGAAGTCTTGTCGTAGGGTAATCTGGGAAACATCACTACAGCTCTACCTATTCATAGTTCAGTTTACTCTGAAATTGTCAAAAGCTTTCAACTGGGGGCACCTTTTCCTCGTCATGAGATCAAGTTTTTTCATGCCTCCTTTCATGAGAATTTTTTCACTGAGTCTCTACTGTTTGCCCGTTATCGCAGTGAGGTTTTCATCTTATGATTCGTAACCCTCACTTGCCCGGGGGGCATGGGGGCAAAGCTTTCTATGAGTTTTACTCTATTGTTTGGCCGAGTCGATGCTTACATGTCATGTCAATGGTAAAACTCCGGTTTTATTCTCTATTGATTGATTTTGCTGACGGTGCTTGTCGTAGCACACGAAACCTCTCTTCCAGATCATGGGTACTCTATGACCCTAATGACGAGCTGATTAACTTACAAGGTATATGCCTTGGTTGAGCAACCAATAATATCACTGAGTATAGTGCAGTTATTGAACTCTTGTTAGAAGGAGTTGCTCTTAGCATTAGGGATTTAGTTGTTAAGTTGGATTCACAGCTCATTGTGTTAAAATTAAACTATCATTATTCAGTAAGAAACCCACAAATATTGTGTATGTATCTATGTGTTGGATTTCTGGAAAGAAATTTTGATTACATTACATATCAACATATTCCACGTAATTTAAATACATTAATTGATGCATTAGCAAATTTTGTTCTTGATAGAAATTTGCGTCATTTGTAAAACTGAATCATGTTATGAACACATAAGTAGAAATAAAACATGCATATATAGTGTTTACATCAAAATGTAAAAAAATAGAGTGCTCTGAGACACTTGGCTTTCAAAGCCTACAAAATGTGTAAAAGAATATAAGAGCTATCAAATTGCGTGGTGCTCATGGTAGCACACGACTGCTCTGATCACTCGGCCTAACAACCGATGCAGTCTCGTAGATACTCCAACTATATGTCTCTACCAACGTAGTGGAACATCATTGATGGTGGCATAATCTAGAACCCCTCGGGTGATTGCCTCCAGATTGCGCTCCATCTTGGCTAAGGGGTCAGTCCCTTTTTCGTAGTCTGCAACCACTATCAGATGGACAGTTCGCCGTGCTATTGGTGACATGCCTGGTGGTCTCTTTGATCCCACGTCTATACATTTATCACAAGTTGAGTCTTAGATTAAATTCTCATAAAAATCATTAAAACTTGAAAAAATCCAAAAAATAATTTTTTACGTGCGTCAGTCCATTGTTCGCTTGGTGGTAGAGGTAGAATTAGATCCCCTCTGAAATACGTCTCAGCATAAGCATAGTCATCAACCATAAGTAATTGGTGTTCGATCCAAGCAAAGAAATTTGGAGGGTAGTGCATACGTTGGCTTGTGCCTCCTCGAGGCATGAGCTGGCTCCATCTCACGAGCCTCAGATCTTGGGGGGTAGGATGTGGTACTTATGCCCACTGATACCATAAGAGCGGTATTCGCTCCAAGAAGAAGGTCACTACTATGGAACCAAACATCAAGTACTTCAGGTGTCCGTGCTTACCCTTGGTCAGTTGGCGCTTCATGTTCACCAAAAGACCTCCACACCAGTTGAAGATGGTGGGGGTCAAACAAGCAATAACTTACTGAAACTGAGACTTGGAAGCCTCATGAAGAGCTTGTGTGCTAGATACATGCGCCATGGTGAATATTTTTCTCAAAATGAGGTTATTGGTGATTGTTGCAATCTTCACCTTACCTTCGTTGGTTATCTTGGCTCTAGGAAAGTATCTATGGACTAGAATCCTGGTACTCTCACCTCCTTGGTGAGATCCAAAGAGTTGAATAACTTATCCTCAACAGGATAATCCCGTGATGAAATAGATGTCCATTTCCTCCAATTCTAGTTCTTGTCCTTTAATGGTGAAGATCTATTGATCTACATCCCAAAGTCTGATCAAATAAGGTAGCAACTCCATCTGTGCCCTCAACCCTGTGGTTCAGAAGAATTTCAGTAGGTCATAACCCCTTAGAGCATTTATACATGCTGGATCTTGAGATGCTTGGTGATCCTTGACCTCATGGCCTCTTTCTTTCCACTCTAGGACCATATTTCTCCTGCAAACAACATTTAAACCCTTTTTAGTGCTTTTTCCATGGATAAAAATCAACAATTTTTGCTTTAATATGGGTTTTTAATCTCTAAAAATCTCTTTAGGAACTATCATGCTTGTTTTTCAAAACAATGTGATGGCATCACATGAGCCTTTGGGCTCAATCACGACGATCGCGGGTCCGATGACCATACCCACGATGGTCGACGATGAACTAAATTTTAAAAATCCTCTTTTCTAGCTTAAAATTCATCGTTAAAATTGCATAAAAAGGTAATGAAATGCAAGAGCAGGGATGAGGTTCTTACCTGTCACAGATGGATCATGAAATGGTACCCCGATATCTCACAACAACCACTAGAAAATCTAGGAAATTAGGGCACAAAAACACTTTCAGAGCTCAGTTTGGTAAAATGGTAAAAAATGAAATTACTTTTTCCTATTTATAAGTTTTGAAAGTCATTTTGTCAAATATTTTGTAATATTTTAATGTTTTCTCATATCAGTAATGGGTGCATTTCTTGTGTAGTTACAGGTTCCTTCAATGTGAACAATGATCATTATTGACCGATTCTAGGAGTTTTATTTTATCTTTTTTTCGGACTCCTTAAATAAATGAAAAAGGAACCCCCGTGGAGTCATCTTTCAACTCTTTTCTGACTCTCGAAAATTGAAAATATTGTCGAGTACTTGTCATTTTGAACTCGTTAAAGTAAATGAATCGACGTCACCTCAGTATACATTTACCCCTTTTTCGTGTTGAGACTGACTATTTACAAAAAAGGTACACCTTGGTTGACATGGTCAAGAGGTTCCCTCAGATATTTTTTTCTACCTTTTCGGGTTGGAGGGACAAATTACGAAAAGGGACATAATGGAGTTTTCTTTTTCGTTTCTTTTCGAAACTCTCTAAATATAAAAAATATATCGAGTTATTCTTACATCGGGCTCGTTAAAATTTTACGATGAAAGGCTCGTCACCATGATGGGATCAAGCTTCTCCTTCCTAGGGCTCGTAAAAATTAATAGGATAGATTCATTCGAAGAATGAACTTACATAACAAGCATATGTTATCCCCTTCAAGCTTGTGATTAAAAGTAATTGGGCTACTCGCTAGAAATAGTGGGGAAAAATGAAGATGAGACATCATTTGTATAGGTAGCATGTCGCTCTTGAACATGACACTCTTCTTCTTTCATTTAGAGTTTGGGATATCCTCACTTAGTCACTTGTCCTCCCGGGTTTGGTTGATACATCTTGCCTCTTATTTGACTATTCCACACTGTCATCATGACCTTTAGTCTCGTGTTGAGTCAGATGCTGCCACACTCCGGAGTCATGTCACAAATATGTTCAAGAGAAGTCCAATCTGCAATTATTTACCTATACATTGTTTGAGTCATTGCTATAGTCATGAATATCACTTCACTTTATTCCTTGTTTTGTGTCGGTGATGGGGGATTCATCATTGCCCTCCTTCGACATGTCACTTCTTGTTGACTTCAACTCACTATCTAAGAAGATGACTAAGGAACTCCCTTTTAGTACCTAAGAGCTGGCATGCCTTAATGGTTAGTTCTTCACATCCGATGACAAGTCTTCATTATTGGCTTTCGATCGAGTGATTCCACGAGTGTTTAATCTCAACTTCATTACCACATTCATGGACTGTACTATTGTACCTTGAGGTCCATTGTCATTATTGGTGGTTTCTCTCATACCTGTTAATGGTCCATGTCATTAGCTGGTGATCTGGTGGTTTTCTAGCATGTTCAACTTCAACACATTTCTTTGCATGTTGGGATTCATACATTGATCGAGTCGGGATGGAGTGCAAGACCCTAAGTCATGTCTGTTATGGCTCAAGCTTAATGGATTTTTATATTATTCATGATTGTACACATGTTTCTATTATACGGATGGCTGTGACCATACCATGGATCTTTTATGTAGCTTTCATCATATGGGTGGCTACGTCCATGCCGTGGAAACATCTCTTTATCTCAAATATGTATATGTATATGCGTCCTTGATTTGCAAGTCTCCTGATAGTGTGTGTTGTCGTCCTTGCTAAAAGCTTGTAAAGCATTTCAGCCATCACTTCTCATTCTGCCGCATTAGGGGGCATCTATTACACTGTATTTTGTCATGCCTCCTGCACTTCCCTATGACATACCCTGAAGTGACCGAAACATGATCATTATACAATATACTCATTAATGTATACATCTCAGATCCCTCCTTTAATTTTGCTTGGAAAATATCTGGAGCTTTCCCTGAAGAAATAGCTCATGAAACCATAAAATGATAATCATCGCCATTATGAAGCTAAAAACAATGATGATCACCTATTGCACCTTGTTAAGCCAATGATGGCATCACTCTGTTCTCTCTCATGTTCACGATGGTCTCAAAAAGGAAGTTTTCCCAAAGAGGATGAGAAGCTTCATGATCTAGAAGCTTCCAGAGGGGCGGGTTAGAGGTAGTTTCGCATAGATGAGGTCAAATCCTCCTAATTTGACCTCTTGGTGTCATCCCTATGAGCTACCTCCTTAATATGTGGGCCTAATCCTATCTTTGGAGGAGGTATGGCTCCATCTCCCAGTTTATAAACTTCCCCTCTATCATTCCCAAATGGTTTATCTATGTCCATTTGCACCCCTATGTTAAGCTTGTGCATAGAGGTTATTCATTAGACTTGGAGAAGGAGTGTTGGAGAGTTTCTTGGCTTGGGCTTGGGTTACCACTCAAGGAGATCCTTTCAACATCAAGGCTATGGTTGTAAGCTTCCCCTTTATTCTTTAAATGATAATAAAAATGTCGTTTCATCTTCCCAATATATATGTTTATGTGTGTATTTGCTTGGCATTCCTTGATCAACTAAATAGATTATTATTGGATTTGCTATTAGCCTTGGTATGCTTTGTTGTATCTTGTAAACTTGTGCATTTACATAAGCACTGAAAGAAGCAGGAATGGGTTCGTGACACAAGTGATTCGATGATCTCGACAAAGGAGATCGGGTTAGCATCAGAGAAAGGTAGGCCATCTATCTTGTTCTATTTTTCAATAATAATCTAGGAAGGTGTCTAGTTGATTGTCACTTCAGTTGCTAGACCCACTCATTGGTATCATCTCTGTCGGTAGAGAGGATTAACCTTGTCAACAATACAGGAAAAAAGTTCTCTAGTGCCGAGGCTTAGAGCCCCTGCATGATGACATAAATCTTCAGTACAGGTGTTAAATATACTTCCAACATATAAACTTTGTTCTGGTACTAGTGCAAGAATATTGCAGCAGTACAGGAATAACAATTTAGTGCAGGGAAAAAGATCTATAAAGAAGTCATACATCTTCAAGGGTCCAATTATTAATATGACATACAACTATATTAAAGATAGACATAGATTTCCATTTCAATTAGTCAAGATTGCTTATAAGAGTTTGAAAGTTCCTTTCATTTATTTCTCTGCAAAAGTACTTTCTTTCACATTCTAGCACTATAATTTCTTTGGTGTAAATTGCCGGGTGATATTTTCTTTTCGATTCTGCAAGGTTATCATTAAGGAAGTAGAAATAGAGTTAGGAAAAGTTCATATCATTTCTGGAATTTCTTGTGCTTCGCCTCTAAGTTTACAAAACCCCCAGGTTGACAATTAAGTGTTGAAGGAGTTTGCCTAATCGCAATTCCTGCACCCAACAACAACCCTGGTGAGAATTCCATTTAATAAAAGTTAATAAAAGGAAAAAACAATAACCACGAATGATGGGACACTTATTTTGTTATAGATTTGATCCAAAAATATATGATAATATAAATAAACCCAAGAAATAATAAGATTTAAATATGGATAGAAATGTTTCTTTATTGATCAAACCCTTAAGGTAGGGCAACAACATACATTCACTCCTTAAGGAAGGAGAACACTCCACAAGCCATATGCTTGTTCATACAATATTCCTTGATACCTCTCAACGGAGAGTCTCTAGCCTCTATATAGGCCTTATACATACAATACCATGGGTCATTACCATGGTTCCCTCAGGACCATCTATCTAATACCATGGGCTTATTACATTATTGTTAACTGCTTGTGGTCCCTTACATGATATGTGTTAACCACCTTATTTATTAGTATGGCCCATCCCATTATTACATTATTCCCTTGGGTACCTGCTATTCTGTGTTGATGTGTAATAAGTGGATCTTTGCTCTTCTCTATCTGTCATGCGGGGGTTGTTGTCCTTGTGGCTAATTCGTTGCCATCTTGTTGGTTGTTTTATTGCGGGGTGATGTGGGTGGTGATATGTTGAAGTGTTAACCAACGATGTATCTTTCTTTAATTCACCACTTAATGGAGCCTGATTGGTATCTGGTACATGTTGTGGTGCTTGTTGTTGTTTCTTATCTTCCAATATTATTTGAACCACTGAGTCCTCCTCTGATGTATCAGTATCTGTAACCTTTTCTGCTTCAACCCCTATTTGTGTTTGATTATCAACCATCAAAGGCTCATCATCTGATGTGTAAGTGTCATTAGAGCTTTGTGCTTCTGACTCCATAGTCTTTGCTTGGGTCTTAATGGAAATATCCTGCAATGTAATTTTTTTTTTTTTTTTTTTTTATACTAGAGCTTAAGGAATTTCTTCTGCACATTAATATTGAAACTACCCACAGATTTCATCCAAGGATATACCAAAACAAGAATCATGTTATCCATATCTGAAGTATAAAAATCACCATGCAATACATATTTATCCATAGAAAACTTCAAACCCTTATAAATTTGAACATCATCATCATCAACCTGTGTGTTTTCAATGTGCTTTGCTGGAACTTGGAATTTTTTTGCCAAATTAGCATTGATACAATTATGCTTGCAACTAGGTTTTATAGACACAATGATCTTCTCTGTTTGAATCAATCCATGACCCTTCAATGAGGAGATACCAGCAGAAAATAATCCTTTAGGTTTCTTGGTTTCCTTCTTTCCTGCAAAAATAAAATCTTTACTAGGTTGTGTGCTTGTCCGTCTGAGCTTAGTAAGAGGTGCCAAAAAATTAGATTTAGGTTTAAAGCGGTCACAAAAGGATTTTGCGAACATCTGCCAAGTAGTTTTCCTTGGATAGCATTTAGAATGCCCCTGCCACCATTGCCATGTTTCTTGGTTCAAGTAGAATTTTCCCAAACTTAGTTTAGTTCCATCATCGACAATGCACTCTAGAGAGAAATATTATTCCATAAGTGCTACCCATATTTCTGGATCAGAGCCATCAAACTTCTATAAATTCTGATTTAGGCCCGCCATCACAAAAAATTTTGGCGAAAATTTGAAAATGTCACAATTTAGTCAATATTGCTCAGAATCCCTATTATGACTTGTTTTAGGAAATGGAACAACTATTTTGCATCTTCCCATGTGGTAGAAATCCCAATCTAGGAACTAGAATTTTAGATATGCGTTGCAACTGTCCTATCATCACAAAAAATTTCTAAAAAAACGTTGATTTTAAATCAACGATATCTCCCTCATTCGGACTCCGATTCAACATTTTTTTATTTTTTATTTTATTTTATTTTATTTTTTATTTTATTTATTTATTTATTTATTTATTTTCTAACTTGGGTATATTTTCACAAACAATCCAGATCTATAATTAGATTCTATAGATTTTGCACCAGGACGTTCAGATCTGCGCCACAAACTCGCTGCCCCGAAAAAATGTCTACAACACCACTGATTTTTAGATCAGCGATATCTCCCTCATCTGGACTCCGATTTAGCGGATTTTTTTTGAAATTGGGTATTTTTTCACAAAAAATCCAGGTCTGCAATTAGATTTTGAATATTTTGTACCAAAACATACAGATCTGATTTGCAAACTCGCCGCCCCGAAAAATGTCTGCAACACCACTGATTTTTAGATCAGTGATATCTCCTTCATTCGGACTCTGATTTGGCCAATTTTTTTTTTTCGAACTTGGGTATTTTTTCACAAAGAATCTAGATCTACAATTAGATTATGTAGATTTTTCCCCAAAATGTACAGATCTGATTTGCAAACTCGCCCCCAACAAAGTGCTCCAATACCACTTGTTATAGATCTGATCCAAAAATATATGATAATATAAATAAACCCAAGAAATAACAAGATCTGAATATGGATAGAAATGCTTCTTTATTGATCAAACCCTTAAGGTAGGGCAACACCATACATTGACTCCTTAAGGAAGGAGAACACTCCACAAGCCATATGCCTTTTCATACAATATTTCTTGACACCTCTCAACGGGGAGTCTCTAGCCTCTATATAGGCCTCATACATACAATACTATGGGTCAATACCATGGTTCCCTCAATACCATCTATTCAATACCATGGGCTTATTACATTATTTTTAACTACTTGTGGTCCCTTACATGATATGGATTAACCACCTTATTTATTACTATGACCCATCCCATTATTACATTATTCCCTTGGGTACCTCCCTTTATACCCCATATTATCCCCCCTAGGTATACTACATATTCCAAGTTGAATGTTGGGCAAGACATCTTAAGGGGTGCTCATTTAATTGTTTATGGCTAAGGAAAATGGCAAAGGCAATGACTAAATCTTTGGAAGGGAAAAATGGCATTTTTGGCACATTTATTTATGAAAATAATGGAAATTAGGAGAAAAAGGAGGTGAAAGATCACAGGTTGCATGTGAGGAAGGAAATGAAGGAAAATAATGGAAAATGAAGAAAATAAAGGCCTCATCCAGAAAAAGGCTTCTGCGGATTAGTTGGTAACCTTTTGTTAGTTCAGTGTTGGAGTTCTCTCTCATTATTCTCTCTCTCATACTCTTGGACACTTAGAGTTTTCTTGGAGCACTCTTAGAGGGTGTGGCATACTTGGATTCTTGGAGCAAGAAAGCAAAGGAAAAGCATGAAAGTGCAAGGAGGCATTGGGATCAAAAACTACATCAAATTTTCTTGTAGGTACCGATTTGCATGTATGTTTCCTTCAATAGTTTTGGCATGCATGTGGTTTCTTGGTTGTGAACTGTCATTGGCATCGAGGGTTATCTGGATCGATAATGGATTGCCTAGCCTTAACATTTCCTAGAGAGCATGGTGATTGTGGGTTTACTTTCATTATTTGTTTTGGTTGGTTCTCATGTTTCCTTAGCTTGGGTCAAGTTATTAGTTCTTGGTTTCCCTGGTTGGACAAACGCTTTGGAAGCCCTATAACAACTTGGGTTGAGTTACTATTCTGGGAAGCCTTGGTTGGACAAACGCTTTGGAAGCCCTTGTGGGTTGAGTTACTAGTATTGGAAGCCTTGGTTGGACAAACGATTTAGAAGCCCTTGGTGGGTTGAGTTACTAGTCTTGGAAGCCTTGGTTGGAAAAACTCTTTGGAAGCCCGACGACGGCTGTGGGTTGAGTTACTAGTCTTGGAAGGCTTGGTTGGAAAAAACGCTTTGGAAGCCCTAGAAGGTTTAGATGGAGACCAATCTAATGATGGTTTTGTGATGTCCAACCGTGAGGTGGAATCACTGTTTGATGGGTTGAGGTGGATGGCCTCTCGAAGCCCTAGATGAGTTTTGATTGATGTTTTCTACGAGATCCCACATTCATGATTGGAATATGGCACATGGGTGAATGGATGAAGAGAGATTTGGCTCAACGATTCTATGGTCGGGTGGAACATGGAAGTCCCATTTCAGGTTT
Source organism: Pinus taeda (assembly GCA_000404065.3). NCBI lineage: Eukaryota > Viridiplantae > Streptophyta > Pinopsida > Pinales > Pinaceae > Pinus > Pinus taeda. Next base: position 53,017 of record APFE030000502.1, read on the forward strand.
GGATTTTTCATCATTAATGAATGGTTATTTCTCCTTGTATTTATATGAGTATTTTGATGGATTATATGTGGTTTATATGACTATACTTTCATGAGTATTTTCTGCTGCTATTATGCTATCTATTTATGTCTTTTATGACATAAGCCATGGGTGGATCTCATCATGATTTTAATTATAATTGAATGATCAATGTATCTATGACCTAATGGATGGAATGATAGTTGATGCATTGAGGCATCAATGGTTCTTAGCGATTCTCATCTAAGTATGAGACATGTGCTCAGAAATGTGAATTACATATGTAGATTACACATTTTCAATATGTTTGATGAAATTCCTATCATGGTTAGTAGGGGTCCAGTCAAGGTCTTGAACAAGTATTTGATTTAGTACTATTATTTCCATGTTATCTTACTAATTTGAAGACATGATTCCATTCTGGGTAGTGACCTGGGCTTTGAGCCTGAAAAAATGGCTTAAATCCTGGGGTCACTGGCACAACACTGACAATTTTGGTCCACAATTGCTAGTAGGTAGTCTTGTGAGAGCGACTTTAGGTTGCTGGTCGCCCCCTTGCCTATAGCATGAGATCGACTATGGCCTAAGAGACCTAAAACAACAGTGGGACCCAGGGAAATGCTATATGAGTGGCTGACTTATCTTCTAAGGGTTCTTTTGATGATGTTGGGTGTATGTATGGTGTGTTTCCATCGATTCCACTTCCTTAATATGACTTAGGAGGTCGAATCATATCATAGAGGCCTCTCATCGCATGTTTACCTCGGCTGGCTGGTTGGTTGTGTAGATGTAGGAGGAGGGTGGTACCAAGAGGTATCAGAGCATGATTCACCTCTCAAACTGTATGGGCTATGTGTTGGTCATGCATGCATGTCAGTTGCATGTGTGTCTCTCACACTTGCATTCCATATGTTGCTACAATTGGATTATGTTGATAATTATTGTGGTGATGTTGTCATGTGGAACTTAACATGGTTTTCTGGGATTCATCGCTGTGAGTATATGACTGGTTATGTATTTCTTATATATCACTTACATGTATCATGGGGTTGCTTACTTACATTCTTGTATGTTTGGCCATATGTATCATTCCTGTGTATTGGGTAACATGATGCTACGTATGAGTGTTTTTCATTTATGCTTGATTAGATGCGTTATGCGTGGGAATGGCTTGTACTCGTGCTTGAGTGCTATCTACATGTAGGCTAGTGTATTGTCTAGATTGTGGTCGTGCATGGTCCACATACAATGGTACAATTTATGTCTTCATGCATAAGGTCATGGTATGTATGGTTATGTAATGCTTATGCATTTTCATGTTTACATGTGGTCAAGTGTACTGTGATGTAGTGGATGTTGACATGCATGAGGTTACAGTGTGTGTTGTGTGTTAGCTTCCTATACCAATAGGTTTCATTTTTCATGATTGACTAGAGAAGTGCCAAATATGTTCATCCTTTTCATGCTGCAAAGGTTCCATATTTTGTAGAATTTCACTATGTATAGGTGGTTGACTCGGCCACAGTTAATGAATGGCTAGACAGTCTAATCCTGGCTAGATCATGTTTGAATTTACTTGTCTTAGAATAGAGAATAAAGGTCTGTACAAACAGCTCAAGCTTGGCAGACAAGTAGTTAGGTAGAGAAGCAAAGGGTCTCAACAGCTTAATCTGAGCCCTAGAAGAGAAAAGGGTAGACTTAGATAGGAGGACAGCTAAAAGAAAGGAGAAGAATCAGGGTTTTCTAGTTCAAATGCACCCAATGAAAATGAAGAAGACATGTTAGGTTTACTAGGTTGGGTAGGCAGTTTTGATGGTATAGAAGCAGGTTTATGAGCAATTTTCTCCTTTGGAACAAGTTTTCATCTCATAAAAGTCATAAGGTACCATGGCAAGGTGGCTACAAAACAAATGGAGCGTGACTAATTCCCTTCCCCTTTTCTCCAAGAAACACTTACTAACATTCCCCCAAGGACCATGAGATCTGCTCATTGCCTTTATTCCACTTCATCTCATAGAAAAACTAAGTGAAAATGTGTTTCACCTGGGCAAAATAAGCCACATTTCTTGTGTAAAATGTCTTTATTCCATTTTGCCAAGTTTCCTAAACTTCATAACTTGGCATCCTTTCATTCCACCCATGCCTAATTTTCACTCTATAAACTTAGCCTAATCCATACAAACCCATTCCACATAGTCATATTAACCTACTAACCCTATTATATAGCTCCTATGTGAATATTTCCCCTACCTTACTATGTAAAAATACACAAAAACCCTAAAGATTTAATACCCCGACCCCTGGCTAACTATAACTATATTTTAATTTTTTTTTAGGGAGTTATTGGCCCACCCGGGGCCAATAACAACCCTCCATGTGCCCCATCGGGACTTGCTTAGCCTTTGGCTAAATAAACAGCCGAAACCCGCATTTTTACCCCCAAAACCCATTTAACCCAAAGTCGGAAATACACCGCAAACATTACAAAAACCTGAAATATTAAAGCGGGTCCCCTGTAGATAACCCGCCACCACCTTCATTACCTGCTAGCCGTCCGATCATTGTCAATAGATCCAACGGCTATCGGCAATATTGGAAGCCCTAACATGTTGAACTTTAGCATCCAGGGGATGGGCGGTATTTCCGCCGTACCGAGGACGCGTTTCAGGTGCCCGGCGTGTTTGGAACCCCCTCCCCTAATACCACTTTCCTCCAAAGGCGGTGCGGGGAATACCACTTACCACCCCACCACCGCCTCCCTGCTGACGTCATGCCCACGTCATCTGATGACGTCACCCCCATTCCCGACATGTTCTTTGCTGACGTCACTAGACATGTCACCCGCCGCGTAACATGCCACGTCACCTGCCATGTCAGCATCCATACCCCGCTACAAGACAAAATGACGTCATGTTGACATCATCAGAAAAAAGCGCACTGAACCCGCTAAAGTCAAAATTTCGGGTAAAAAGGGGTGAAAACATTGTTTTTACCCATTTGTCTTTGTTCTTTGTATGCAACCTGTGCATGCTAATTGACATGCAAAAGATCATTTTTCACCATACAAGTCCACCACCCAACAACTTTGACTCCACAGATCGGCCCCTCGGCTCACCTGGTCACCTGCAAATCGACCATTCCGTCAAGAAAACAGGTATTTACAACAAATTCCTCCCAACCTTGTTTTTATTGGATTTCACTCTAAAATTGCCCACAACACCTATAATTTGAAGAAGAAACACTGTGTTGCTGCCCAAAAATACCCACCATAACCTTTGTCTTGCCAAATTCACCATAAATCCGCACAGTAAGCTAAAATTGAGCTCGTTCGGCCCTGCAAACTCTCCAAGGAACCCCGAAAGCTACCTCTTGCCCACAATTGTCGCCCATTGTGCCAAAGAAGCCCATAAGTTCTATTTATCCAGCTAATTTCAATCCGCAGAGCTAAATTAAAGCCAACAAACCAGTTTCAATGGTGAAAATCCCGGAGAAATCCATAGAGCCATTGTTTTTCCTGTTTTGCTTACACAAAGCCAAAAATTTCCAGTTTTAAAGGCAACAGAGTTTAGCCATGGAAGTTCCAGTAGCCTTGAATATCACTCCTGTTAATGCACCCCACAAGGAATTGGAACATCTGCCCTTAGCTGATAAAGACTATCTAATCCAAGACCTAGTAGGCTACCAAAACCATCTACAAGCAGTCTGTGAGCTCAGAAACAGTTACTTAAACCAAAATGATGTCTATGGCATATGGGAATCAAATCTACCCATATACTACCTCCCCTCTGTGAATATATTCCTTGAGATAATTCACCTCTGCTGTGAGAACTATGAGCCAACTAATAGGGCAGTTAAGACTCCATCTGGAACTACCCTTTTTCATATTACTCCTGACTCTATAAATCAAATGCTGAACTTCAAACCAACCCACCTCCAATTTCCTCTTGCCATGAAATTCTTGCTGGATGAAGGTCCCAAACTCTCCAGCACAGAGATAACCAGAATTGCCCAAGTATTTATGAGAGCAGATCGCCAGCCTAAGGAGCCACCTCCTTTCCATTATGCATCTTTCACTGAAGTGGGTAGATTAGTTGTTGATATGATATCTTTTGCTCTGGGGTTCAAGACAAGTCAACATATTGATGAAACCATATTGGTTATGATGTCTATATTTACCCCAGGGTAGTCCCCTGCTGTCAAATATAACTATGCCAAATTTATTGCCAACAAGATACATGACCAATTGTTGAGGCTAGATAGGGAGGGAATCTTTAAATATTCATCCTATATCTATCATTTGTTCTTATATTATCAGCCAAATATCTTCCAATTCCCCATTAGAAAATTGGACCATAAAGTGGAAAGAAGGTCTGTGATTTTTTGGACCCCAATCTTTCATGAAGTCCGCAGCTCTCCCTACTCTTATTGTGAGTTTATTGATATGTTTGTATACCCAGTCTCTTCTCTCCTGATGAGAACTCCTCCTCTTAGACTGACATATGATATGCAAAAGATACTACAACTCTCCAAAAACTATAAAATAGGTGACTGGTACTTTTACCAGAATCAAACTATTCTGAGGATATATGGCTGTGAGCTATGCCCCTACAGGCTGCCCAGATATGTGCCAATGAGACTGTTTGCCTTGGAATATTTCAGGCAATTCATCAATTCAAATCTGAGTCACTTCCATAGCACAAAGAAAAAGGCCTGATTGAAACTCAGAGACCAGTTAGGCCCCTATGTTATGAACAATAAAGAGGGATGGAAGGATGATGATGAAATATTGGGCCAAACACTCAGAATCAAGAGAATATTTTTTGTGGGTACCCTATGACCCAAATGGCTTTATCAATGCAAGAAGGGTAAAATATAGGCTGGCACCCTATGAACATTGCAGCATCCTTGACATAGAAAAGTTTGTAAAACAAGATGAGTGGGTGGAGGGCACACTAGTTGAAGAGTTTACTGAGGAAGAGAAAATGGAACAAACTATGAAAAAACTGGAAAAAACTCTTGACTTAGATTCTTTTGGGCAGGTATCATTCAAAATACCACAACAAACCAGGGAAATCTCATCAACTGCTACAACTTCACAATAAGTTGCCCAAGAAAGGACTACACCAACAACAGGGACAACAAAGGGCAAGGAGTTAGTAGTTGTAGAGCAAGAAACAATGGAAGAACATCCAACTACCTCAAAAGACATAGTCAAGGGCAAGCCCCTTCACTACAGGCACAAGCACCAGAAGTACCAGCACTGCAGACTCCTCTTCTTGAGGAGAGAAGTAAGAAAAGAGACCGAGAAGAGACCACACCTGCAAGTGGGTCAACAGAATAGCAAGAGGCCAAAAGACAAAGGGTAGATCCTCTACCTGAAGAGGACATTGTGGAAGAAATCATTGAAAGCCCACGAGGAGAGAGGGCCATCAGCCAACAGACCTCCACTAGCTCTGACAGACAAGAAGTGGAGAGGCAGCATGGAATGGAAGTCTCCTCCTCAAGGTCACAAGCCAAGAAACGATCAGATATCAAACAATTATTTATGGAGATTAAAGCTCAAAATGAGTCATTAAGAATTCAGTTGTATGATCAATTCCTCAAGATGACACCCTCCAAACAGCAAAGACTAATGGCAGCTTATGACATCAAGGAGCAGAAAATGATCTTAACTCATTTCAAGCCCAAGGTTCAGCAAGCATAGTCTGTAGCTGACTACATAAGGACCAATCTAGAGGTCCTTGCCAAAGATATACACCAAATGGATGAAATATAATTGCACAAACAAACGGGTGAAATGGTCTATGCTACATTGGCAAACAAGGCAATGATGGCCCACCAATTAAAAGAGTCATTGAGTAATACATCTGCTCAATTGGATTTGGAGAAGATCTCTTCTCTAGCCAAAGACAACAAAATAAAGACTCTAGAAGAAATAATTATTGAGCTGGGACATGATCCCAAGGATGCCAAGGGCATCAAAGCATTGATAAAGAAGAAGGAGGAAGATATTGCTGCCCTTAGAAAGCAATTGAAGCTGCCTGTCACCATGCATCCACAAACAATAGAACTAGCACAAGAAAAATCGGAAGAGGATGTAATGGATTTGTTGATGAGAATGAATCAAAGGCTAATGCAGACAGAGCAAGAGCTTGAGAAAGAATTGCAAGCTAAGCAGGGAGAGTCGACCTCCCAGCCACCTGAAATAGCTCCAACAATTGTCTCTGCTCCCCCCATAGACACAACAGTAATCCCTCCCACCGTGCCAACATCAACAACAGGTACAACAACTATAGATGCTACAACAGCAGCAGCAACAGAGCCAAAGACCAGCATGAGGATGGAAGAAATGATGAAGGTAGTGAAAGAACTAGAAGCTTAAATGTCACAGCTCAAAGTTGCAAAAGAAAGGCTATCCAAGCTAGAGGTGAGCTATGACAAATAAAAAATAACAGTGGTAGAGAAGACCAGAGAGGTGAAGGCCATGGAAAACAAGGTGAAATCATTGGAAAAGGATCTCACCTTGCATAAACCTCTGGCAGACATTAAAATGATTTTGTGGACCAAGATTGGCCAGTCCATTACTGACCAATGGCTATCAATTCAAACAGTCTATGAACAAATTGAACTGATAGAAATGGCACAAGAGCAAATTCAAAGGGCCAGGGCATCATTAGGAAATATGCCTAAGCAGGCCAATAGGCTCATCCATTTTTTGAATACTCATACTAAGGAACAACTAGCAACTTTAGAGATCTCGGACAGGACAGGCACCATTTTGATAGTAAAGAAGGTGCTAACAATGAGAAATTTTGTACAGACACTGGAGAGGAAGTGCCAAGAGATGCAGATGGACATTAATTCCTTCACAGAGAAATTCACAATCTTGTAGCAGAAGGGTCTACCCAGTTTACTAACTAGCAATCAAAAACTGTTATCACATCAACAATATGCTCATATGGTAAACATGTATGTAATGAATCAGATCACTGCATCATACAACACTTCAGAAGACACAAGACCTCCTTCCGGACAGAGTTTATGTGACAAATTGGAAAATTTGTTTTTTATAGAACATGAAATAAATCATTTTTTTGAAGTCAAGCCTAACTTCTACAGGTATACTGAGGCTAATGAAACACTTGTGAAACTACAAAGACATCATTTGCCTACAGAACGGTGGTGGCAGAGTATGCTGGAAGTTTTACATAGGTAATTTGGATCTTTCTGCCTATGTACACTTGGTCAAATAGCAAGACACGTGGCAGATATGGAGGAAGGAGCTCAAGCGAGGATCAGGACACATTAAAGCTAAATCAAGAGCAGGTGAAAGGACCAGGACATCAACGCAGGAATGCAAATTAAAGACACAACTACCATCTGAATTCTTGGGATGAAAGTTGAAAATATCTTGTCAGTTAAAGCAGCCAGCACAACCACAATAACTCCTACCTTTATTTCTGCATTTATTCCTCTGTCAGAGTAGGTGAAGGAAGTTATTACTTCATATCTTATCCACAAGATATTTTGTAACTCTCTTTTTGTATAAATACCCCCCAAGGAATGTATTCGGGGTTGGTGATTTTCCTCTTTGGACCACGTTGTAACTCTGATATTTTTAATACAAAGGCTGTTGAAATGCACTGATGCTGGACCGTTTGACTGTGGATTTGATGTTCTGGGCTTTGCTACAGAATTCATGTGTCTTTCTTTGGATCAATAAGTTATTCTAAATTGTGTTTTTGTGTTTTCTATGTATGCAAATTTCATATATGTTTCATAACCTTAACAACAGGGAAAAAGAATAGCCCAGAACTTGTTTAAATACACTCTGTGTTCAATTCCTGCTGTTATTTATGTTTTCTTCAGAACTAGCATAAACATAAATTCTTAGATGCTTCTGTTTCCACTAATTCTTTCAATTTGAAAATTGCCAAGGAATCCTTCAATGCTCCTTGAAAATATTCATACACCTTCCCTCTGCCACCATGATAAAGGATTCTTGACTTCCCTTTACGCCCTGGCACACAACCCATCAATTTCAAGATTTCAATATTGTTCCAAAACTGATTAGCTTGCTCTGTAGTATTGCTCTTTATCACAGAAACACACTTAGTAGTCTATCTTCATAGACTCCATTTCCCAATGGAATAAACTCTTTCAGACTTGCATCCTAGCTCTATTTAAAATCACCATCCAAACAAACTTAAAATAAAACTCTACACATCATAACTAGCATAAAAACTTCAAAAAACAAAGTTAAATTATAAAGAGAGAGCCCTCTTTGGATGCAGTTTGGCTAGAAATTGCATCTAAAAGATTGATTAGTGGTTACCTCGACCGTATTCCCTTTTCTCACAAGTTTTGGGGAACAACATGAGTGATAACATTGTGTTAAGGTCATGCATTGATGACTAGACCCTAGCTAGAATGGTAGTTGCATGCTTATATGCTTATGTACTCTTTTTATATATTGTTATGATTATGTTATGCATGTATCATGCTGATATGTTGATCTTGTAGACAAGGTATCCTCTCTAAGCTATACTAAGGTACATTGGTTTATTATGATTTGGTTTAGTTCACATGATATACCTTGTAGGAAGAAACATCAAATGGCTCTCAAGATGGTTGACTACAAAGATTCTCCCTATGAATCCGAAGAGCAGTATTGTGTTGGGAACTCTTCTGATTTGGCAGTGACACTGAGAAGAAGAGATAAGGAGTTTTAAGGTGGATAATGACATAATCATACAGTCACATGAAAAGTTAGCAGAGTTAAGTGTAGTCATACTTCAGAGCTTGTCGGATTTGTAGCAACATGGGATGCTTCAGATTAGTCATGAGCAAGAGAATAAAACTAATGGGGCATATGGTAGTAGATTACATGGAAATCACCAATCAGATAGAGAGGACACAATCTAAGATGGAATATTGTTTGACATTCCAGAGAGGAGAAGGGAAAACAAAAGTATGATTGTAGTTTTGATTTAGATAGGCACTATGATCATCATCGATATCATCCAAGTTACAGGAGGAGTGATGGGTATACTTGCTGGATGAATTTAAGAAAGTGAAGCCACCTACTTTTGATGGGGAAATGAAGAAACCACAGGATGTAGAGGCATAACTTCTTAGCATGAGGAAGTTCTTTAGGTTACATGATTATTCAGAGAACATATAAGCTAGAGTAGCTAACTTCAGTCTCAAAGGTAAAGTAGACATTTGGTGGGAAGATGTGAAGAATGTCAGGTGTATTCACAAAGAATATTTGTCTTGGAATGAGTTTGAGTGGCTATTTAAGAAGAAGTACTTGTTATAAAGGTACTTTAATGTCAGGGAAAAATAATTTTATGAACTAAATATGGGTTCCATGGCAGATGACGAGTACATAAGTAAGTTCTTGGAGTTACTGAGATATGTGCCTTACCTCACAGAGGAGAAGGCCAAGATTCAGAGGTTCATTAGTGGGTTACAAGTTTCATTCAAAGACATGATTGAATTTGATGAGCCTAGATCTTTGGAGGAGGCCATTCAAAAGCTGAAGTACTACTATGAATAATCGAAGCACAACACTGAAACTAAGCTAAGCTGGAGAGGAAATGTAAAGAATAAAGGAAAATGGGATAAGAAGTGAGTAAGGCCATAGGGTACAGATAACAAGGAGAATGTTGCACCACCTAAGAGGTTCAATGCATCATATAGAGGACAGGGACATCGATTTGAAGAAAAGAATAAGGATGGAGGCTAAGAACCTATAGAGTGTTGAAATTTTGGCAAAGATCATCACAGAAGAGATTGTCCGCAGAATCAGGGTGGTAGACCTCAAATATATAGTGCACAAGAGACGAAGTCTGTTAGAGATGTTGGTTAGAGTATTCCACGTATCTATGCAGCCTTGGATAAAAAACATGATTAGCATCAACCATCTATCATTGAGATGGACGGTAATCTTTGTGATCAAGTTATTTCTATTTTGATTACCCTAGATCTAATTATAAATATGTTAGTCCTGACTTGGTGGATAAGTGTGGTTTGAGTAAGGAGTTGCATGCAAAGTCTTGGTTAGTGCAGCTGGCTACAGGTACAAAGAAATGAGTGCATCACTGGGTAAGAGCTTATGCATTTGACTTAAATGGTATGTCTACAACAAAACATTTAAATGTATTACCATTGGGTCCATACAATATGTTATTGGGTATGGACTGGTTGTATCTACATAGAACCAAGGTAGACTGCTAAGACAAAGCTATTGAGTGTGTTGATGACAATGGAGAACCAAGAGTCTTACAAGGTAAGAAGAAGGCCACATCTGCTAGGATTGTGACCACTATGCAAGCAAAGTGTAGCCATAGGAAAGGGTGCAAGCCATTCACAATGCACATTTCTAATGATAAGCATAAGGAGGTTGAGAATGCAGATGGGTTGAACAAGTACCCAGTTCTATAATAGTTCAGGGATGTATTTCTTGAGGACATTATAGAGTTGCCACCTCACAGGGAGGTAGACTTTTCTCTTGAGTTAGTGCCAGGGGAAACTCCAACATCAAAAGCACCTTACAGGATAAGAATAATTACATTGGTGGAAATGAAGCTACAATTGAAGGAAATGTTGGACAAAGCATACATTAGGACAAGTGTATCACCATGGGGTGCACTAGTCTTGTTTGCAAGGAATAAAGATGATACTCTTAGATTATGCATTGATTATAGGCACTTGAACAAAATGATTATCAAGAACAGGTACCCTTTATTGAGGATTGATGACTTGTTTGATCAACTGGAGGGGGAAACAACATTCTCAAAGATTGATTTGAGATTCGGATACCATCAGGTGTGCATCAAGGAATATGACATTTACAAGGTAGCATTCAAGACCAGGTATGGGCGTTATGAGTTTTTTGTAGTTCCATTTGGCTTAACTAATGCTCCAACTACATTCACGTACTTGATGAATAATGTATTGTGTCCAAATTTGGATAAGTTTGTTATTGTGTTCATTGATGATATACTAGTATATTATAAAAATGAAAAAGAGCATGACAAGCATCTAGTAGCAGTGTTGAAATTGTTGAGAGAGCATCAGTTGTATGCTAAGCTTAGCAAATGCAGTTTCTTTCAAATGAAGGTACATTACTTGGGGCATGTTGTCTCCAAGGAAGGCATTGTAGTAGATCCATAAAATATAAGAGCCATCACAGAGTGTGTAGCTCCTAATAGTGTGGATGAGGTGAGATCCTTCATGGGCTTAGCAGGTTACTATAGGAGGCTCATCTAGATCTTCTCGCAGATTTATTATCTTATCACATCTTTGCAAAGAAAAGGTAAGAAGTTTGAATGGACAAAGGAATGTGAGGCTAGTTTTAAGCAACTCAAGCAATTGTTAACACATGCACCAATGTTGAAGATTGCATAATTGGATAGAGAGTTTGTTGTGTGCACAGATGCATGCAAGAGATGACTTGTTGGAGTCCTTATGCAGGATGGATAGGTAGTATGCTATGAGTCGCGAAAACTAAATGAGCACAAGCAAAACTATCCTACACATGATCTTGAGTTGGCAGTAATTATATATGAACTGAAGATGTGGAGACACTATCTTCTTGGCAGGAGGTTCACATTGATGAGTGATCACAATGGGTTGAGGTATTTGTTTAACCAACCAAATATAAATGGTAGGTAGGCTAGATGGTTGGCCATGATCAACGAGTTTGATTTCGAGATCAGATACATCAAAGGAAAGGATAACAAAGTGGTAGATTCTCTTAGTAGGCATGCACATGTGAATCACTTAGCAACTATGAGCTCTTATGGGACATGTTTACAAGGACAAGATATTGTTGGCAGGATAGCAAGATGTGAGATATATGGAGATTGTGTACAAGTTGCAACAGAGTACAAGTACAAGTACATGTAATGGTATAGGTACAGGTGCAGGTGCAAAAGACTTGGATTATTGTCTTACAATAGATTGATTGGTCAGGTTTTAAGACAGGTACAGGTGCAGGTGCACAAGAATTGGATAGTAAGATATCTTACTATTACCCAAACTTGAAGATAATTGTAATAGAGTTTGTGGCTAGATGTTTTGATTGTCAGTGAGTGAAACAGAGTGTAAACATCCAGGTGGACTGCTATAGACAATCACGATTGCAGAATGGAAATGGGAGGTCATTTCCATGGACTTCATCATAGGGTTTCCAAAGAAAGTGAAGCAACATGATTCCATGGTCATTATGGATAGGTTGACAAAGGTTGCACACTTCATTCCGGTGAAGTCTACATTCTCAGCTAGTGATGTGGCATAGGTATTCATCAAATATGTGTTTATAATACACAATGTTCTAAAGAAGATTGTATCAAACAGGGATGCGAAGTTCACTTCCAAGTTTTGGAAGGATTTATTTGCAGGTTTGGCCACAGAGTTGGCCTTCAACACACCTTATCATCCACAGACAGATGGACTGATGGAGAGGGTCAATGAGATATTGGAGTACATGTTGAAGATGTATGTGATGCATCAGGAGCAGAAGTGGGAAGAGTATCCCCCCTTGGTAGAGTTTGCATACAAAAACGGTTATCAGGAGTCATTAAGGATGAGTCCTTTTGAGGCAATGTATGGGCGGAGTTGTAACACTCCTATCAGTTGGAGTGATCTGGTTAGAAGGGTATTGATTGGACCAGATATGTAGGTAGACATGGAACATGAAATGCAGGTAATCAAGAAGAATCTAAAGGAAACACATGATAGGTAGAAGAGTTTTGTAGATAGGAACGGGTTGTTCAAGGAGTTCCAGGTTGGGGAATAGGTGTGCTTGCGCATCAAACCAAAGAAGAGCTCCTTGCATATTGGCTCATGTGCCAAGATGGCACCAAAATTTTGTGGACCCTTCAGTATCATTGAGAGGATTGAGCCAATAACCTATCGACTTGCATTGCCTTTGATAATGAAACTCCATGATTTTTTCCATGTATATTTGCTTAAGAAGTATGTTAAAGAGGTTGATGATGTGATTGACTGGTTTGTATTGCAGGTGGAACTAGATGGAGAACTCCAGCTGGACCCTCAATGTATATTGAAGAAAAAGGTGCGCATTCTCATGAACCACGCAATCGAGCAAGTTAAAGTGCAATGGAAGCACTTTGGGCCCAATGAAGCTACATGGGAGATGGTGATTAGATGCGAGCTATGTATCCTTCCATGTTTTCCAGCTGAGGTCAAGCAACTTGATATGGTGTTTTGGTATTTGCTTATGGTGGTTTGGTATTTTCTTTATGGTGGTTTGGTATATGCTTTATGATGGTTTGGTATTTGATTATGGTGGTTTGGTATTTTATTTATGGTGGTTTAATATATGCTTTATGATGGTTTGGTATTTGCTTTATGGTGGTTGATATATGATATATGATATATGATGTTTTGATATATGTGTAGTCATGGTGTTTAGTATATCTTTTGATATATGCATTGGTATATGATTTGGCATATGTTTTGGTATCTATACTTTGATGATGTTGGCTATGTTTACACCCATGTATATGGATGTAAATACCGTAACGAGTTATGTTATAAAGCTCCACCATGCGGTATGGATGTCATGTTATTATGCTATCATGTGGTTATGTTATCATGATGTTATGATGTTATATGAGTTGTCACTCTGCAAGATGATCATTGTAAATACCGTAATGAGCTATGATATAAAGATCCACTATGCGGTATGTTGTCATGATGTTTTTCTCTTGAGAAAATATTTCATTGTAAATATTGCATCAAACTGTGTTATAAATATCCATGAGTAATATGTCTTCTTTCAGCAGGTTGCTGACGTATATGTGTGATTAAACATCGAGGACGATGTCCCCCAAGGGGGGTGGTTTCTCTAACAACGCTGGTGAAAATTCCATGTAATAAAAGTTAAATAAAAGGCAAAAAAGATAACCATAGATGACGGGACACTTATTCCAAGCTGAATTTTGGGCAAAACATCCTAGGGGGTGCTCATTTGGTTGTTTATGGATAAGGAAATTGGGAGAGGGAATGACTAAGGCTTTGGAAGGGAAAAATGGAAATTTTGGAACATTTATTTATGAAAATAATGGAAATTAAGAGAAAAAGGAGGTGAAAGGTCACATGTTGCATGTGAGGAGGAAAATGAAGGAAAATAATGGAAAATGAAGAAAATAGAGGCCTCATCCATAAAAAGGCTTCTGAGGATCAGGTGGTAACCTTTTGTCAGTTCAGTGTTGGAGCTCTCTCTCATACTCTTGGACACTTAGAGTTTTCTTGGAGCACTCTTGGAGGGTGTGGCATACTTGGATTCTCGGAGCAAAAAAGCAAAGGAAAAGTAGGAAAGTGCAAGGAGGCATCAAGATCAATAGCTACATCAGATTTTCTTGCAGATACCGAGTTACATGTACGTTTCCTTCACTAGTTTTGGCATGCATGTAACATGCTTGTGGTTTCTTGGTTGTGACCTGTCATTGGAATGGAGGATTACCTAGATCGATAGTGGATTGCCTAGCCTTGCCATTTCCTGGATAGCCATGGTGATTGTGGGTTTACTTTCATTGTTTGTTTTTGGTTGGTTCTCATGTTTCCTTAGTTTGGGTTGAGTTATTAGTTCTTGGAAGCCCTGGTTGGACAAACGCTCTGGAAGCCCTATAACAACTTGGGTTGATTTACTAGTCCTGGGAGCCTTGGTTGGAAAAATGCTCTGGAAGCCCGACGACAACTGTGGGTTGAGTTACTAGTCCTGGAAGCCTTGTTTGGAACAAATGCTCTAGAAGCCCTGTAAGGCTGAGATGGAGACCAATCTGATGATGGTTTTGTGATGTACGACTGTGAGGTGGAATCATTGATTGATGGGTTGAGGTGGATGACATTTGAAAGCCCTGGAAGAGTTCTTATTGATGTGTTCTATGAGATCCCACATTCATGCTTGGAATATGGCACAAGGGTGAATGTTTGAAGAGAGATTTGGCTAATCCATTCTATGGTCGGGTGGAACATGGAAGTCCCATCTAGGGTTTGTATTTTTCATCATTAATGAATGGTTATTTCTCCTTGTCTTTCTATGAGAATTTTGATGGATTATATCTGGTCTATATGACTGTACTTTCATGAGTATTTTTTGCTGCTATTATGTTGGTTATGTATTCATTTTATGATAGCAACCATGTGTGGCTCTCATCATGTTTTTACTTATAATTGAATGATCAATGTATCTATGATCTAATGGGTGGAACGATAGTTGATGCGTTGAGGAATCAATGGTTCTTGACGATTCTCAGCTAAGCATGAGACCCCTATACTCAGAACTATGAATTACACTTGTAGATTACACATTTGCAATATGTTTGACGAAACGCCTGTCATGGCTACTAGGGGTCTAATCAAGGCCTTGAACAAGTATTTGCTTTAGTACTGTCATTTCCATATTATCTTACTGATTTGAAGAGATGGATCCATTTTGGGCAGTCACCTGGGCTCTGAGCCTGAAAAAGTGGCTTGAATCCCGGGGTCACTGGCACAACACTGACAATTTTGGTCTACAATCGCTGGTAGGTAGGCATGTGAGAGAGACTTTAGGTTGTTGGCCGCCCCTTCCCCATAGCATGAGAATGACTATGGACAAAGAGACCTAAAACAATAGTGGGACCTAGAGATAGGCTGTCTGAGTGGCTGACTTGCCTTCTGAGGGTTTTGTTGATGATGTTGGATGTCTGTATGGTGTGTTTCCATTGGTTCCACTTCCTTAACATGATCTAGGAGGTTGAATCATATCACAGTGGCCTCTTGTCACATGTTTACCCCCGGTTGGCCAGTTTCTTGGGTAGATGTGGGAGGAGGGTGTTACAACTATGGAGTCCATCGATGAGTAGCTTCAGAACCTTTAACTCAACATGTCCATTCTCAGGGACCACAGGTATGAATATCGAAACAAACTTGTAGCCTATATCAATGACATCCAATATAGTCAAAATGAAATTCTTGAACAATTGGAAAACCTTAGTTGCAACCACTATCGCACAAATGACCACCTACGCAACCTGGATGTGCAGGTGGAACAAATAGATTTCCATATTCATGATCATGTTGGCTGTTTTGCAGCTCCCCCTGTAATGCCCCCCAACCCTCCTTCTTGATATGTTTCTATTAGTTCTGGTCCTCTTTTTGTTTTTCCTAATATGTTAAGGCTACAATGCCTCCTAGAAATAATGTTTGTCAAGTGTTTTCTATGGTATCCTCCAATCCCTAATCTCAACAAGTCTAGTTGGAATGAAAGAAAAGGGGCTGTCGAGATGATCTTTGTAAACAATGCTTTCTTGAAAATCTAATGAAAGCTTTTTGGATGACAAAAACTTATATATTTTAAGTATACATTAATATTACTTACTCATTTATATCAAAATATTTTATTGATGATCAAAATTAGATTTTTTTATTGTGATGAATATTTTTTAATGTCACATATTAATTTTATATTAAGAATTGAATAAATTACACCTCCCTCTGATTATTCTCATTAGGAAGCAT
Organism: Pinus taeda; assembly: GCA_000404065.3. Lineage (NCBI taxonomy): Eukaryota > Viridiplantae > Streptophyta > Pinopsida > Pinales > Pinaceae > Pinus > Pinus taeda. The sequence continues at coordinate 69,574 of APFE030000502.1, forward strand.
TTAATATTTTATTTTATTTTATTTTTCAACTTTCAAATACTTTTTGCTATGGACATTAAATATTTTGTTTTAACATCTCTCTATACATAGATATACATGAAGTTGAGAGTGAGAGAAATATTTTTACCATATCTCATTCAGACTAGGATTTAATATCAACAACCAAAGCACATTTAGAATGTGACTTTTTTTTTTATAATAATTTTAATTTAAAACTAATTAAATATGTTAGATTATTTATTTATTTTATTATAACCTATATTATTTTTTAAGTTAAAGAATATTTTATTTTTTATTTGAAAATTGACATGTGTCAACTCTAGGTTGAGCACAAACAGAATCACACATCACCTTCATATTGGACTCTATGAGTATAGAGTAATCTTAACCATGGATCTAGCATGGGCTCAAAGGGATCAAATTAATTCAAGTGCAAACCCCTCCCTCTCTCTCTAGAGGCATTGCTTAAATTGCATTTTTGAATGCTATATAGAATACATAACTTAAAAATGTAATTTTAAAAATTCTTTGTTGGATTTCAAGGAAAATTGACTCTATATATATACCAACAAAAAATTTGGGCGACAACAAACATTTTAACCATAAAATAAAAATAATAATAAGAATTGCTTTATATGATATATACATATTTCTTTTTAACATATATAATATATACATATTTGATATTAAAATATTTTACATAACATGTGCATTGAGACATTTTATCTATGGACTACATTGTCCACATTAAAATGATATTTTTGTTATTAATATATTTTTAAGTATACATTAATATTACTTAATTCTTGTCAAGTCTCCTAGCACAACTGATTGACAATGAGCCTCGTTAGCAAGACAATCCAAGATAAAATCTCACGGGGGGTGGTTGTGCCCTATGCTAGGGGGAGGAGACATGCTAAAAAATCCAGTCAGCTTAGGGCTAGTGTGGCCCAGGCCGAGTGTGATCCCCAGTGACTTTGACGGATTAGATGCCCTTGGGTCGTGACTCCTCAAGCCATAGGTCAAGCATAGAGGATCACAGACAACTTGACAAAAAAATAAAATATTACTTAATCCTTTATATTAAAATATTTTAATAATGATCCATACTAATTTATTATTATTATTATGAATATTTTTAAATGTCACATATTAATTTTATTATTAAAATTGAATAAATTACACAAACCCCCTCTTATTATTCTCATCAGGAAAGCACCTAATAATTTTTTTTTTTTTTTTTTTGAACTTTCAATTACTTTTTGCTATAGACATTGAATATTTTCTTATATACAACATTAAAATATTTTATTTTAATATCTTCTTTCTACACATAGATATACATGAAGTTGATATCTAAATAAATTAGTTAACATATATCTTTAAATAACTTATTTAAATCTTCTATTGAAATATTTTTGAAAAGTATAAGGTTTAAATATTTTACTTACACTTTTGTTTTTTCTAATTACTTTATCTTTTTCTAATTTATATGAAATTATATTAAGTCACGTGGACTTCACAATATTTTATTTATGACTGATAGTGAGGTTGGGAGCTTTGATTGATGTTTTATAATGTTTTCAATTAAAATTAACTAAACACGCATATTTATTTTTGTTTTTTACTATAGTAGAGATTGCTTTCTATTTAGAGAATACTTTATTTTTATCTTAATAAGAACATGTGTCAACTCCATGTTGATGGACGAAATCTCACATCACCCTTATATTGGGCTATAAAATGTGGCTTAGTACAATAATATTTCAAAACATATAATTAATAAACATATAACTAGTTAATAAATTGAATTAATAAACACATAATTAAAATAAAATTATTTCTAAACATAAAAATACTACACACATATATGATCATATAAATTAAAGTAACGATTCACAGTAAAAACCATTAGAATTATGTGTGTGTATGTGTGAAATTTATATAAATATAAATAATATATTTAGAACAGACCAAGTGCTTACGAGAAATCAAATATTTGAAGGTGGAAACCTTACACTAAAAAAAATGTTTGCAATTTGTTATATTTAATCTCTCCCAAACACTTAATAAATCTAATTATGAAATTAAAAAATACATCTATGGCTAAAGTTACAAAAATCAAAAATTAAAATAGCTTAAACATAGTATAATATACATATTTATTAAAATTAAGTTTTTTAGACAATTTCATATAATATATATAATATATATATAAATTATATATATATATATATAATATATATATATATATATATATATAATATATATAATATATTATATATATATATATATATATATATATAATATAATATATATATATAAGTTTTAAATTCCATTTCTTTCAATAATTGAACACAAATAAGCATAACACGTAATCATAATAAATCATTGAGTTAATTATTTATAAGTTAGATCCCTATACTACTAGTGTAACCCCTTATTATTATTAGCGCAAACCCCTTATTGTATTATCGTGCTCATATAGTCCCCATGTTGTTATTATTGTGCCCCATAAAAGCCCACTATTGTTATTGTTGTGTGCCTACAATATTATTGTTATGTAGGCTCTGATTGTATTGGGACCCCTTAGACTCCTATATATAGAAAGAAGGTCTTGTCATTTGTATCATCCAATAATTGTTCATTTGTGTAATGTAAAGGAGGGTTCCCCCTCGAATAGGCTGATTTTGAAGTCATTGATCTATCTTTTCTTCTATTTTGTGAGCTAGTTGCATAACATTTGGTATCATAGCTTTAGATTCTAGGGTTTCGCTGCTTCAAATAGGTCATCGTGGCATTTTCGCTATAAATTTTTTCTACAAAGTTTCAAAAGATGAAATTAAAACTCATTTGAGCTAAAATCTTGATGAACCTTGGGTCCGAATTTTAGATCTTGTCTTGCTATATTTTTGGAGATATGATCTAAGGAAGTTAGGGTTTTTGCAGGTTCTCGAATTATATCTCAAACAAGTGACTTGGGGAAAATCGTCGTAACTTTCTCTCAGAGCATTCGATTGGCATTTAGTAAAAAGTTACAGAAATATGACAGACTGTAGTTTTATTTTTATCATTTCCAGGTCCAAAGGTTAAAACAGTGACACGTGGCACTTCATACAAGTTTTCTCTACTAAACCAGTCTATAATTAGACCCTTGTGGGATATTTGGAATAACTCTTTCTTGGATAATCAAATTTTGATCAAACTTGTGGGGTTGGAAAGAGGACTCTGTGTGCTACCACAAGATGAAATTTCAAACCTTGGAGATCTGAAATTACAGAGATACAACAGATTCAATACCAAGCTCCTACAAAGCGAAAAAATGAGTGTAGTCTTTTTAAAATTTTGCATAAGTTTGGTTTGAAAAATTAGTTTGAAGTAATTCAAAGGGCATAGTGAAACATAATTATCATTAATTGATGCCCCGAAGAAAGAAAATGGAAACACCTAGTAAGCAACCTGAAATATCTACCATGACTCATGGAGAAGAGGAAGAAATGCAACATGATATATCAAAATTATGAGACCGAGTGCAACAAATTTCACTCTCACAAAAAGTAACAGAAGCTAAGATGGATGGTCTAAAGAAAGGCACAGAAGCTAAGGTGAATGGCATGGAAGCTAAGATTGATGGCATGGAATCTAATATGGATGGTTAGAAGTAAACATTGAAGATTTGAAGAAAGACATGGAAGGTTTGAAAGGAGGTTTGGAAAAGTTGCTTCAAGAAATGCTTCCTAATGGCGAAAAGGTAGTAGAGGAAACTCACGATGAGGACAAAAGTAAAGTTAATCATGATTCCATAAAATCTAATGTTGGATTGAAGACCCATCATGTTCCACAAATGATATGAGGAAGTTTTATGGCAAGGATCCCGTAACATGGATGCTACAAATGGAGCAATATTTCAATCTCCATAATGTGCAAAACACACAAAAGCTACGCATTGCAACTTTATATTTAGAAGCCAATCAGTTTGTATGATATCAATGGCTTTGCTCTCGTAAGCAAATTGTCTCTTGGTCAATTTTCATGGAGGAAATGATAGAACATTATGAGGATACAAAAAGCAACACTTTCTTTAGCCAATTGATAAATCTCAAACAAAATGGTTCAATGGTGGAGCACATTGAGGAATTCCAAAAATTAAATATAAGGGTAAAAGATATTCTAGAGGAGCATAGAATTGATGTGTTCATAGGGAATTTAAAGGATAACATCCAACATGAGGTTTGCCTTTGGGGACCTGATTCATTAAAGAAGGCATTAAGGTTGGAAAGAAAAATTGAAAGAAAAATTATGGCAATAAGGAAGACTACCACTCACAACTATAAAGATGGAAGTGTTGCTTCCCCTAGCCTTCCACAACCTACAAGGTTGACACCACAAAAATTGGAAGAAAAAATAGCAAAAGGGCTTTGTTAAAGTTGTGATAGAAAATACACTAAAGGTCATAAGTGTGCTAAGAAGAAATTATTTTACATGGATTGTGAAGAGGAGGAAGAAAATGAATAAGAAACATCAAAAGAAGAGGATATACACCAGGAACCAACCCTAGAGAAAGAAGAAATGAATCCTACCATATCTTGTAATGCATAGGCATGAATTACCACTCCTTAAACTCTCAAGATAGAAGGACATATCAAGAAGAAAAAGGTAATAGTGTTGTTTGATTAGGGTAGTACCCATAATTTTATTCATTGTAAGATAGCCAAGGAATTGAATTTCTTCCTATATCTAGCACTAGAGTGTCAAGTGATGGTTGCAAATGGAGGAACCATAAATTTCTCTGGAAAGTGCCATAATATGAATCTATCCATGGGAGAATATGTAATTAATAGTTCAATGCTTTCCATTTCAATGGATGGTGTTGATGTTGTACTAGGAGTCCAATGGCTATAATCTTTGGGTATGATAGCTTTTAATTTTCAAGAACTTTTCTTGAAATGTTTTTGGGAAGGAAAGGAAGTTGAATTAAGGGGTATCAAAGGGAAACCAGGAAAGATAATCAATTCTAACAGCATGACAAGGCTTCTAAATAAAGAACAAATATGTGTAATTTCACAATTATGTTTACTAGAGGTTCCCACATCAAAACCATCTATTTCTCCAGATCTCCAAAAAGTTTTGGATAATCATTCCAAGGTATTTGAGACTCCCAAAGTCCTCTCACCTATTCATGATCATGATCATGCTATTAATTTGATTCCAGGAAGTGTTCCCCCAAAAATTAGGCCTTACAGATATCCATTTGCCCAAGAGAGTAAAATTGAACATATGTTTGCAGAAATGCTAAAGATTGGTATAATTCAACCTAGTCAAAGTTATTTCTCTGCTCTAGTCGTATTGGTACACAAGAAGGATGGATCATAGCACATGTGTCTGGATTATAGGGAGATCAACAAGATTACTATTAAAGAGAAATTTCCCATTCCTGTCATTGATGAATTATTGGATGAATTGCATGGAGAAATTTACTTCACCAAATTCCCACTATAGATCAACAGATTATGCAATATACTAAAACACAATACAAAATCTACTTCTACAACACTTTGCAGAAGCTTAATCAATTTGAGCATGATCAATGAGAACACATATAACTGAGAATGAGAAGAAATCACACATAACACAAAAGAAATAACCCGGGGAAAGCCTCAGCCTAAAACCCCAATTTTGTATTATCATACAAGTGGTAATATAGTATGGATTACAAAAAGAATCAACTCACAAGCTATCATGCTCTCTCAACAATACCTCTGTTGCTCATAGACAATTAAAGGCCTCTATCTAACCTCTGGTCTGCCCTCCAAGCCTCCTATTTCTTTGCGCAATTCTAATTGGGGTCCAGTGCAACCACTTGTGTGAATTTGCCTCTTCACACACTCACTAACCTTTGATTCAACTACGCAATCATGGAGATAAATCCTCATCCACGGATGAGCTTCCTTTATAGGAAAAATTTCATCCAACTAATAGTAAACTATCCCTTCTTTGATCTCAACTGGGTCTCTGTCTGAACTGACATGCATGAGTTATTCATGAGAGAATCTTCAGTTATCTGAAGTGCAACAGTTATATGCAAGCATGCATTAAATAACTGAACTCACATTAATTTAAACAAACTGTTTAAATCAATCTAATTGGACATGACTCTGTTAACTGAGCCAACTAATTACAACTCAAATTAGAACTCAACCTTATCTCTTTAACTGATGGATAAATTCCTCAATTAAGAGAAATTGTTGCATGTCCTCACATAGACTTCATGTTTGATTTTTCACAACTAATTAACTCATGGTGAATTAATTAATTTATTTTCGAGTAGTTGTTAAGTTAAAATTTGAATTTTACTTCCTATTTTTAGTCCAGGGACTAACTGAAATAGGAATCCATCCTAAATTGCTAAAAATAGCAATTCTATTTTTAGCACTTCCATTTTTCATTCCCTGTTGCTCAATCCAACACTGATACCCAAACTGCTATTTATAGCAGTGCTATTTTTAGCATTTCTTGTTGCTATTTTCAACACTCCTTCTCAACAAGAAAGGCATTCAACTCAAACCCGATCTTGTACCTCTGGAATGTTTTGTATGCAACACTTCTACCAAGTGTGGTTTCTCTAGCAACTCTTGGAACAAAAAAAACTCCCCAGTAACCTCTCTGTTGGGCTAGAAACATACTCTGATGCTAAAGCTCTACCTGCTACTGACAAGTGCTCCCTCTGTAACCTCTGAGTTGCTACAACACTCCATGCATCTCGCACCGTTGCACACCTCTTTGTGCCATCCTGCACTGGTTCAACACTCCTGTGCCTCTCATATTGTTGCAACTTGCTAGCTCTACACAGCCCTGGGACTCCTGCATTGTAGCTCTCTCTATCGCTCCATCTGCATCTATCTTTACCCACTCAGCCAGTCCTACTACTCCTCTCTAGGGCTCCCGTAGCAAGGTCTAATCAAAGAGGTTGGGCACCTCAATGATCCTGCCCCTATTCTAGCCTTCTTGGGACTGTCACTCCACATCGCCCCACCTCCAACCTGGAGGCATGGATGCATGTGATCCCTCTGTCCACTTGGCTCAAAGTTCCCCCTACTGGAGGTCTTTGCATGAGTGGATGCCTCCACTTTATCTCCTCTCTGCTTCTCTAGTTGTGGCTGCTCCACAACCTCCTGAAGTTGCTTCACCAATTGTGGCTCCTCCACAATCATTTGAGACTTCTTCTAGGGCTGCATGTTGAGTGGTAATGTACTCTCCCTCTCAACACCAAGTCTCCATTAGTTGCCTTGCTCCTTAAGACTTTGCATGCATCTTGAAACTCAAGAGCATATAGTTTCTTGACTCGTGAACTGATCTGCTTCACTTGTCTAGTGATGATGTGTCTAAGGAAAACCTTTCCCTTACTGAAAACTATATCATAGCCTCTGTCTTACAGCATCACGATCAACACCAAGTTTCTCTTCAGTCCTGGTACATACTTGACATCGGTCAAGGTAAGGCGAGCTCCATGCTCCCTCTGAAAAATAACCGTGCCTACACCTGAGACACTATACTTTTCATCATTACCCATCGCTATGAGTATCTGGAGATATTTCTCCTCCAAAGTACTGAACAAACTCTTATCGCTGGTCATGTGGAAAGAAGCTCCACTGTCAAGAAACAAACCACTTCCCACTATGGATGAAACCATGCATGCGAATAGTGTGAAATCCAACTTGAATTGTGAGGCCAGTGTCTCACCTTCTAATCCTTCCATGGATCCCTTCTTGGATTTCCTCAGTGGAAAATTTGCAGCAAAATGGCCCACCTCATGACAATGAAAGCATCACACTTTCGATTTGTCAAGCTTCTTCCCACCATGGGAAGAACTGGATTTGGAATGAGAAACCTTCTCCTTCCCCTTCTTCGCCTTACTCGCTAAGGCACAATTTTATTCATCCCCCATGGATGAAGAACCATCTCTGGTGCTTCTTCCTATCTCCTCCTGCATCAAATCCAACCAAAGTTGTTCCCAATCTGGCAGTTTCTCTCTTCCATTAACCGAGTCCTGGTAGCTATGCCAGCTCTTAGGAAGACCGAGGAGTGCAAGACTGACCATGTCATCATCAGTTGTCATGATCCCTACACTTCCAAGCTCATCCCTGCATGTGGTGAGCTTGTTCAGATACGTAGATATTGTGTCACCCTTTTCACACTTGATCTTCCGAAGCTTGTTTTTCAGTGCCAACTTCCTCTAATCACTGTTATTTTGATATAGATCTTTTAATGTTTTCCACATTGAAAATGGTGTCTCCTTCCCATGGAGGCTCAAGGCAATTTGGTTTCGAACTCCCTCCAGGAGAATCCTCCTTTCTCTAGCCACACATTTCTTCCATTCTGCCAATTCTTGGGCACTAGATGCTGCCGGCTTGGGGACTTCTTGATCAATGAAGTCCTTTAACCTGTTATCCTCTAATACCGCTTCCATGCGATCCTTCCAAGCTATATAGTTTGATTTTCCATCAAGTGCATACTCAAGCCTCAAACCGTTGAACGCCATTGGTGAAATTGAGATGTGATAAGAACTCGATTTCTATATTCAGGAACCTCAAACTTCAAACTTCTCCCTTCTTGTATATTGTTCTTCCTTGATCACCTTTACTTTGATACCATGTAGAAATTCCCACTGTAGATCAACAGATTATGCAATATACTAAAACACAATACAAGATCTACTTGTACAACACTTTGCGTAAGCTTAATCAATTTGAGCATGATCAATGAGAACACATATAACAAAGAACGAGAAGCAATCACACATAACACAGAAGAAATAACCTGGGGAAAGCCTCAGCCTAAAACCCCAACTTTGTATTATCATACAAGTGTAAATATAGTCTAGATTACAGAAAGAATCAGCTCACAAGCTATCCTGCTCTCTCTGCAATATCTCTGCTACTCATAGACAATCAAAGGCTTCTATCTAACCTCTGGTCTGCCCTCCAAGCCTCCTATTTCTTTGCGCAATTCTAATTGGGGTCCAGTGCAGCCACTTGTGTGAATTAGCCTCTTCACACACTCACTAACCTCTGATCCACCTACACAGTCTTGAAGGAGATAAATCCTCATCCATGGATGAGCTTCCTTTATAGGAAAATTTTCATCCAACTGATAGTACATTTTCCCTTCTTTGATCTCAACTGGGTCTTTGTCTGAACTGACATGCATGAGTTATTCATGAGAGAATCTTCAGTTATCTGATGTGCAACAGTTATATGGAAGTATGCATTAACTAACCAAACTCACATTAATTTAAACAAATTGTTTAAATCAATCTAACTGGACTTGAATATGTTAACTGAGCCAACTAATTACAACTCAAATTAGAACTCATCCTTATCTCTTTAATTGATGGATAAATTCGTCAATTAATAGAGAAACTATTGCATGTCCTCACATAGACTTCATGTTTGATTTTTCACAACTAATTAACTCATGGTGAATTAATTAATTTATTTTCAAACAACTGTTAAGTTCAAATACAAATTTTACTTCCTATTTTTAGTCTAGGGACTGACTAACCATCCTGAACTGCTAAAATAGCAATTCTATTTTTAGCACTTCTATTTTTCATTCCATATTGCTCAATCCAACACTGATACCCAAACTGCTATTTATAACAGCTCTATTTTTAACACTTCTATTTTAACATTTCTTGTTTCTATTTTCAACACATTCCAAGGTATTTGAGACTCCCAAAGTCCTCCTACCTATTCATGATCATGATCATGCTATTAATTTGATTCCAGGAAGTGTTCCCCCAAACATCAGGCCTTACCGATATCCGTTTTCCCAAGAGAGTGAAATTGAACGTATGTTTGCAGAAATGCTAGAGATTGGTATAATTCAACCTAGTCAAAGTTATTTCTATGCTCTAGTGGTATTGGTACACAAGAAGGATGGATCATAGCACATGTGTCTGGATTATAGGGAGATTAACAAGATTACTATTAAAGATAAATTTCCCATTCCTGTCATTGATGAATTATTGGATGAATTGCATGGAGCAATTTGCTTCACCAAATTGGATCTTCGCTTAGGATATCATCAAATAAGAATGAAGACTAAATACATTCCAAAAAAAACATTTAGAACTCATGAGGGTCATTATGAATTTTTTTCATGCCTTTTGGCCTTACCAATGCACCTTCTACATTTCAAGGTTTGATGAATTCCATTTTAAAACCCTTCCATAGAAAATTTGTGTTAGCATTTTTTGATGATATACTAATCTATAGCAAGTCTTAGAAGGATCATGTTCAACATGTTGACAGGGTGCTCAAACTATTGGAGGAGAAATTATATGCAAAAAGCTCCAAATGTTTCTTTGGAGTACAAGAGGTGGAATATTTGGGTCATATTGTATCTCATGAAGGTGTTAAGGCAGACCCTAGCAAAATTAAAGCCATTAAGGAATGGAAAATTCCCACATCCATAAAGCATCTACGAGGATTCTCAGGTTGACAGGGTATTATCATAAGTTTGTTAAAAATTATGGGAGAACAACTTTACTAAATAAAGATGCATTTTTTTGGACTCCGGAAGCAACGAAGGCCTTTGAACATCTTAAAGAGGCAATGTGCCAAGCACCGGTCTTAGCTACGCAGAACTTCACAAAAACCTTTATTGTGGAATGTGATGCCTCAAGAAATGGAATTGGTGTTGTTTTAATGCAAGAAGAAATACCCATTTCTTTCTAAATTTGTCAAATCAAAGGAAAGTATTTACACAAAGCTATTTATGAGAATGAAATATTGGAAAAACTACATGCACTTAAGAAATGAAGACCTTACCTAATGAGAAGACAATTAAAGGTAAAAACAGATCTTGATAGTCTTAAATACCTTTTAGAACAAAGATTATCTCCAGAAGAACAACAAAAATGGGTCACAAAGATGTTGGGTTATGACTTTGAAATCATATACAAAAAAGGGAAGCAAAATGTTGTTGCAAATGCACTCTCAAGAAAGGATGAGGATGTGGAAGCATTGTTTTGTGTCATTTGTATTATCCAACCAAATTGGATAAACAGAGAAAGGGATGAATGGAAGAATGATGAAGAAGTGTGGGCACTCATTCAAAAGTTGTAGCAAGATCCCAGTACATATGATACATTTAGCTGGAAAAATGATTCATTATGGTACAAAGATCACTTATACCTTTGTAAGAATTCCCAACTCAAACAAAAGATTCTTCTGGAATTGCACACCTCTCCCTTAGGAGGGCACTTGGGATTTTAAAAAATTTACCATAGGGTTAAGAAATATTTTTTTTGGGATGGCCTTAAATATGATATTCAAAAGTTTTTGGCAAAATGTTTGGTTTGCCAACAAAATAAAGTTGAGACAATTAAGACCCCAATTTTATTACAGCCTTTATCCATTCCAAGTCAACGCTGGGAGGAGGTTTTAATGGATTTAATCATAGGTTTACCCAAGTCCGAAGGAAAGAGTGTCATCATGGTGGTAGTTGATAGACTTACTAAGTATGCACACTTGTGTGCACTATCTCATCCATTTAAAGCTAGTACAATTGCTACTGCATTTATGGAAACAATTCAAAATCTTGATGGAAACCCAAAGATTATTGTAAGTGAAAGAGATCCCATTTTTAGTGGAAATTTTTGGACAAAATTATTTTCTTGTCTAGGTACTCAGTTAGATCATAACTCATTTTATCATCCTCAATCCAATGGGCAAATTGAGATAGTGAAAAAATGTTTGGAAGGATATCTTCGTTGCTTTTTATTTGATAAACAGACACAATGGGTCAAGTGGTTGCCTCTGGTTGAATGGTGGTATAAGACTTCCTTCCATACTGCAGCAAAAATGACCCCTTTTATGGCACTTTATGGATATCATCCACTGTTCATCACATTATCTTTAAAATAAAATTATAAGGTTCAAGCAGTGGAAGATCAAATTGAGCATCAACAACAAGTTCTCAAACTCTTAGAGGATAACCTCACTTTGGCGCAAAATAGAATGAAACAACAGGCTGATTAACATCACAACGAAATAAGTTTTGATGTAGGTGATTGGGTATTTCTACGACTACAACCATACAAACAAATTCCCCTCAAGCAAGCTAAGAAGGATAATAAATTATCACCATAGAATTATGGTCCGTACATGGTGTTACAAAATATTGGTACTATGGCATACAAATTGGAGCTTCCTGCATCTTCCCGAGCGCACCCAATTTTTCATGTTTCATGCTTAAATAAGGTTATAGGTGAGAAGATCCCAGTTCAAACAATATTGCCAGAAATTGACGAGGAAGGAAAAATCATATTGGAACCTGAAGCAGTCATAGACATAAGAAACTAACAACTACGAAATCGATCAATTTTAGAGTATCTCATTAAGTGGAAGAACATACCCACTGAAGATTCCACATGGGAGGATGAGAATTTTATACAGAAGCATCCATAACTACTCAAGTGTTGAGGACAACACTTTTTGAAGGAGAGGGGCATGTTAGGTCCCTATACTACTAGTGTAACCCCTTATTATTATTAGTGCAACCCCCTTATTGTATTACTGTGCCCATATAGTCCCCATGTTGTTATTATTATGCCCCATAGAAGCCCAGTATTGTTATTGTTGTGCCCCTATAATATTATTGTTGTGTAGGTTATAATTGTATTGGGACCCCTTAAACTCCTATATATATAAAGGAGGTCTTTTCATTTGTATCATTCAAGAATTGTTCATTTTTGTAATGTAAAGGAGATTTCCCCCTCGAAGAGGCTGATTTTGAAGTCATTGATCTATCTTTTCTTCTATTTTGTGAGCTAGTTGCATAACATTGTATTTGCATTCCTTGATGGGGGTGTAATGATAGATTGAATGGGGCCTGTGGTAATGTGCCCACCACCCTTGAGTTTGTAATATCTCATTAATGTTGGGAGGATGCAATCAACACCTCGCATGCATGAGCATGTGGTCCTTCAGTTGGTGGAGGGAATATTTATGGTTTTTGATGGCTAGGGAATACATTTGTAGAGAGAGGGAAGAAGCCAAGGTAAGGTCCTTGACCTCTTGGAGTAATTTTTTTGTGAATTTGGCATGTGTGAGGGTCTTGGTACTGTGAGCATTGTAAATTTGTGTTGATTGACAGGTAATTCTAGGTGTTCATTTCATTTGGGGTGTGGTTGTGCAAGATATTTGTGAAGCTTGGTGTCGTTGGCTGGTGGAAGTCCCCAATCTAGAGGTCCTGTTGGGGTCTTCAATCTGTAAGCATTTTTCACTCAATTGGGTCTCCCCTTTGTTTTTCTTCGGTCTCCTATTTAGATGTTTTGGAAGGTTTGGTCTTAACAGTCTCAAGTCTATTTTTCTGTGTATAGAATTTATTCTTTGGCCTGGGGATAACATCAAGAGTGTTGGTTTAGCTTGGTGTCAGGATTTGTCTGGGGTCCTTTTCTGCATGTTGTAGTTGGAAGTTTCTACAAGGGTCTGCTTGTGTGGGTTTATATGTGTGGAAAGTCAAGTGCTGGGTGTGGGAATTGGGCAACCGTTTGCGTTCTCCTGGGAGTTGAATTCTCCTGGTCACGAGGTGTCTTCTTTCTTGTTCAATGGTCAAGGGTGAAGAGTCTCTGGCTAAGGAAATTTTATTGTTTTCCATATTCGGGTCTTCTGCATGTTGTAGTTCGAAGTTTCTGTGAGTGTCATCTTGTGTGGGTTTATATGTGTGGAAATTCAAGTGCTGGGTGTGGGAATTGGATAACTATTTTTATTCTCTTGGGTGTCGAATTCTCCTAATCTTGAGGTGGATCCTTTCTTATTCAATGGTCAACGGTGAAGAGTCTTTGGCTGAGGAAATTTTATCCTCTACCCTCTCTGGTGGGTTTGGTTCCCCGGTATTGCAGAGGGTGGGTTGAGCTAGTCTTTGTGCTCTTTGGTAGGTAAAGGTAGTCCTTATAGTGATATTGAATCTCCTCCCTGAGACTTAACAATGTCGCCATGGCAAAGGATGAGGAGTAGGAGGGGAGGCAGTGGAAGAGATTAGCATGGGAAATGAGGGGCAAGAGTTTGTTCTCATAACTTGGAAGCCAATTATTTCAAAGAAGTTCCACCTAAAACGTGTAAGGAAATCTGTGAGCTCGAGTCCAAAGCAGAAGAGGAAAGACAATCCCTTTCAGATTCTAAGCTGTTCGAGGATATGTCAGTTTGGCGGCTAGACCTTGGACACACTATGGGTAGGAGAAAACATTATTTAAACATAGTGGCTCTTCATTGGAAAATGAAGAGTTTGCCGGGATTAGTATTAAGGGACAAGAAAGTGGAAAAATATAATATCTTCACCTCTTTGGAGGATGTCAAGAGGATGCTTAGGAACTAGAGGTTCTGCCTGGATATAATTGACTCTCATATAGCACATGTGGAGAGCCATTCAACCTGTGACTCAGATGGTGGTGACTTGATGAGTCCTCTTGGCTCTAGCATAAGAGTTTTGACTAATACTTCGTCATTTGAGAATGATTAGTGAACATGGGTGGTGGGTGGCAAAGTCTAGGGATTTTATGATGCTTTTAGTTTTTTCCTCTATAGGTTTCTTGTTGGTCTCTTGGTATTTGGATAATGACAACATAGTTTGGTCATGGCCTTGTGTTCAATGGGGTGCTCTTGGCACATATTTTTGCGACTCTAGTTATCTCAAATATATATGTGTGTGTGTGTGACATACATCTTTTGTGTGGAACTAAGATGGTGTTTTTGGGTCGATTTCATTGAGTTCTCGTCATATCTATTGGTTGTCAATGAAGTAGTGATTGGGATTGACGCGACCTGACAGTCTCCAAGTGCTTGTCAGCACTCCAGGCATGGTGTAATGGACAAATATTTTATGATTTTACGGGGGACTTCCTGTGTAGGTGTTAGAGCTAGTAGTCATCCCTTTGTGGACAATTTCATCTGTATTTGTGTCTAGAATGTATGGGGAGATAGGCATGCCTTATCTAGCCTTGATGCACATGTATTTTGTTCTAATGAATCCTTTGTTTCTCTTGGGCAATAGTTGAATAATGTTGAGGGGTTTTGCACCCTCTTTGCTCAAATTGATATCCATGTAAATAAGTTTCTATGTATAATATAAAGATTTTTAATTCAAAAAATCAAAATAAAATTGTATTTGTGTAAACAAGATTTGAAATATAATATATGCTGCTCAAAAATTATTTTCTATATATAATAATCATAATGGCTTAAAATATAAATTTATACAAAAGAAAACCAAAATTGTTTATAA